>JBBPBX010086181.1:0-14949 GCA_038048925.1 Garcialebias charrua | reverse complement strand
ACCACCAGGTTTCCTTATCATCCATTCTCTGTCCAGATGACACACCAAGTACCTTCCTACCTGTCTCTCTAATTACTGTTGCTGTAGTAGCCCAGTCACTTGGAAGCTCTTTCTTACCACCCAGAGCCTTTAACAGCTCGTCTCTGAATTTCTCACAACATTCTTCCTTCTTTAGCTTCCACCATTTGGTCTTCTTCTCTGATTTTACTCTTTTTCTCTTCTTCGCAACAACAGTCATTCTACACACAACCATCCGATGCTGTCTGGCCACACTCTCCCCTGCCACAACCTTACAGTCTCCAATCTCCTTCAGGTTTCCTCTTCTACACAGAATGTAGTCGATCTGCGTACTCCTTCCTCCACTCTTATAGGTCACTCTATGTTCCTCCCTCTTTTGGAAATAGGTATTGACTATAGCCATTTCCATTCTCTTGGCAAAATCCACCACCATCTGTCCTTCCTGGTTTCTTTCCTTGACACCAAACCTACCCATCACTTCCTCATCCCCTCTGTTTCCTTCACCAACATGTCCATTCAGGTCTGCTCCAATCACCACTCTTTCCTCCCTGGGAATACTCTCTATCACTTCATCCAAATCTTTCCAAAATTTATCTTTCTCCTCCTCATCACATCCAACCTGTGGAGCATAACCACTTACTATGTTTAGCATCAGACCTTCTACTTCTACCTTTAGACACATCACCCTATCTGACACTCTCTTCACCTCTACTACATTCTTTGCCAACTCCTCCTTCAGGACCACCCCTACTCCATTTCTCTTTCTATCCACACCATGGTAAAACAGTTTAAACCCTGCTCCAATACTGCGAGCCTTGCTGCCCTTCCACTTGGTCTCTTGGACACATAAAACATCTACCTTTCTTCTCTGCATCATGTCAGCCAGCTCTCTACCTTTGCCTGTCATTGTCCCCACATTTAGAGTTGCAACCCTCAGTCCTACATTCTTCACTTTCCTCCTCTCCCTCTGTCTCCTGACACGTTTTCCTCCTCGGCGTCTTCGACTAACAGTAGTACAATTTCCGCCGGCACCCTGTTTGTCAACAGCACCGGTGGCGGACGTTGTTAACCCGGGCCTCGACCGATCCGGTATGGTTTCACTTTGATGAACTCGCATTATGGTTTTGGCAAGTGTTTTACGTCGGATGCCATTCCTGACACAACCCTCACCATTTACCCGGGCTTGGGACCGGCACAAGAGATACACTGGCTTGTGCTCCCTAGTGGCTGGCATACTTCAAAGGTACTCATATTTTTAAACTATAATTTATATTGAATAGTTATTAGATACCTTAATTAAAAAATTACCAATCAGTGCTCTGTAAACGTTCCATGATTTTTCCTGCCTAAAATCCTCCCTCCTCTGCAGTGTCGGTTCAAACTCACTTCCTGAACAGTGAGGTTCATATAAATACGGTTGAATACCTAAATTAAAACCTGCTGGCTCTTGTTCATCACCAGAACAGACCTTCCAAAACTGAAGACAAATCGTTTAGATCAACACTAGAAATGCTGCACTCGTCTGCCATGCTCCGCCATTAATATTTACATATATTTACATGCGCGTTGGGGCAGTGCCTTTCCCGTTTGCACGTCACTGATGACGTTTGCGGAAAATCTCAGATTTCTAGGGGTGTATCTCAGCGAAAGAATTACCATAACTTGTAATGAAATTTTAATATATTTAAAATTTATTTTGTAAAAACGAACATAATGATATAAGATATATATGTTGTGACAAATATGCAAATTTCCAACATGATGTCACAATACTTTTAATGATGACCAGTTAACCAATGTATACAGGGTGCATTGATGGGTACAGTAGTTACAGAATCTTAGCTCACCGTGATAGACAACATCCAACATCTGCAGGGTGCTTGAAGGCAATAATTGATTTGATTTGATGTTTATTCATTCATTTTAAAAGAACAATACAAGACAGTTTCATCAGATACAAGAATACAAGTAGGATAAAATGAAGGGAGCAGAAAGAAGATGAAATCTTATTATATCTGCCCCTTATTTCACAGTTTGTTCAACCAATGATAACCTTCAAACTACATCACAAAATGAATAATTCTACTTAATTTTTCTAACTGTAATATACAAACTACATCACAAAATGAATAGTTCTACTTAATTTTACTAACTGTAATACACAAACTACATCACAAAATGAATAATTCTACTTAATTTATCTAACTGTAATACACAAACTACATCACAAAATGAATAATTCTACTTAATTTTTCTAACTGTAATACACAAACTACATCATTCTAACTGTAATACACAAACTACATCAGAAAATGAATAGTTCTACTTAATTTTTCTAACTGTAATACACAAACTACATCACAAAATGAATAATTCTATTTACACAAACACACTAAGTTACATCATATATAGTTTTTGAGCAAGTCCTTTTTGACCTTTTTCTTAAATGATATCACTATAGTCAATGAAGGGGAGGAAAGTAGCATTTACTAGCATTCACTTAGGAGCTATTTTTGAACCCCGTTTTACTTTCAGTTTTTTTTTAACCAAGTTTTCAACATGACATGACTTAAGAGAGATGTGCATCCACCAAGATTCCCAAATATTTGTAAGAATAAACAAACTCAATAGGAACGCCATTCATAGATACCATAAGACAGAAGGTACCTACTTTCTGTCTGAAAACAACATCCCTTTGGTTTCGTCAGCATTTAGCATCAGTTTGAGATGGAACAAATGTGACTGGATGATGTCAAATGAAGACTGTCAAAGCTGGAAAACCAACTGTTTTAACTCAACAATAAACAACTGTGTTGTCGGCGTAGAAATGTAAGGATGCATCAGGGATGATCTGACCTATTTATGTAGATTCTGAAGAAGGTGGGGGGGGTCCTAAGGCTGAGCCATGTGGTACACCATTGTTGACCGTTAAAATAGCTGGAAGTACCACCATTGTGTTGAACACGTTGCCTCCGATATGAGAGATAGAGAACCAACTAACAGTGTGATCTGAAAAACCAATGTCTGAGAGCTTATGACACAATATGTTATGATCCACAGTGTCAACAGGTCTAAGAAAAGTGCAGCACAATAATCCTTAGTGTTCAGTCCTTCAACTATATCATTAAGAACCTTCGACAAAGCAGTCAGTGCTGTGTTTCCAAAAATGAGACTGATGGGAAGATAGATATTAAAATAATCCAAATATTTGACGAGTATTCAATTTTTCCAAAACCTTAGCTAGAATACAGCGTTTATAGATTGGCTGATAGTTGAGTATAGTGGGGTCTCCACTTCAGTAAAGGTAGAACAGGCAGAGCTATGGTTTGCATGTTCACAACAATCCTCAATTGGACTAACCTGTATAAAGTTTGAATTGAACATTTTTGGCAACGCATATACAGTACATGTTAGCCATTTCTTTCATGTGTGTAGTTTTTAGAATTGAGTGATGGGTGGCACAGTGACATAGTTATTAGAGCTGCTGCCTCTCAGGGAGAGGTCATTGGATCAAATCCTGGCCAGGGGCCTTTGGAGTGTGCATGCTCTCGCCAGGCCAGGGGCCTTTGAGTGTGCATGCTCTCGCCATGTAGGTGTGGGTTTTCTCCTGGTATTCGTTTCCTCCCACAGACCAAAAACATGCATGTTGGGCTACCGGTAATACTCTATAATGTCCCTAGGTGTGTGAGAGAGTGAATGGTTATTTGCATCCATGTATCCCTGTGATGGACTTTGTCCAGTGTGTCCCCCGCCTCTCGCACATTGACTATCAGGGCACCAGTGACCCCTGTGACCTGAAAAGGAAGTGGGTAAAGATAATGGGTCACTTTTTGTAAACTTCCATCAATGACTCGCTTGTTTCTCTAAGGTCTTACACACTGCATCCTGGTTCTTCTGTCAGAGCGAGTTGTGTTTTCAACTTTATTTGTGTCAGAAAACACACAAATGACCTGGCTTGGTTTACATCATCATTGTGCAAACATTGTTTCATGCTATATTTCGGAAAATAATTAACAGAGATGTTCTTTAACGGCATGGTTTTAAAGTTGATTTCTTTCCTAACTTACATCCATCTTAAATTTCAGTAGAAAGTTCTCTTTCAAGGCCAAAATTCTGAAACCACCACATTAAGAAACATGGAATTTAATATTATCTGGACATTTGCTATATGTTGACACAAAATTATTGTTTTGTAAGATAATACATCACATTTCAGAACAAGAGCACCTGGCCAGGTCGTTCCAAGTCCAGTCTGCCATCGTTGTTTTTGCCAAACATCTTCATCTGCAGGAAGAGAAAATTCAAACCACCAACCAACATCTGTGAGCAGCTCAAGTGTCTCTTCGCCAGGCTTGTCCGTTACCATGGCAGCAGTGTATTCCTCCAGCTTCTCTGTAGTGATGTACTTCCTGTGCTGAAGGAACAGGTCCTGAAGAAAACATACCTCAAACAAGCTTTCAAGTTCCAACTGCATTTTACCTTGATTGCAGTGTGTACATTTACATTCAAAAATTATTAACTTTAGTTTGAATCAATAAACCAAAGGAAATGAAGTTCCAACAATATATTTTATTGAGTCAGATTCAGAATGGCCAGCCATCAATGACAGCAACCTAAGAAACAAATAAAAAACTTTAGGTTTCAAAACAAGTTAATTTACTATCAAAAACTTCAAGCTACTTACAACTTGGAATATTAAGGTTGATTTCTGCGTTAGGATTCAGTTTGTTGTTGTTGCCGCCGTTGACCAGAACGTGAGGATGATACTGGAACTGGTTTAGCACTCCTTGGAGATAAATTCACTTGTGCTTTATCACCAAAACCACCCCTGTTGCTCTGGGGAAAACTGTTGATGCTCTGGGGAAAACTGTTGACTAGCTGAGGTTTGCCCATCATCCTTGGCTGGTGCTTCAGAGGGTAGAAACTAGAAGCTTCAGGCTTAAAACTTCTAGAACCAACATTTGGGGACTGAGCATTGGAAGAATACACACCATCCTGCAGGCCAGCAGGTGCTGAAAAGGCTGGATGAGTCATTGGTAGCTTTGCAAAGTTGGACAATCTTGGGGACTGAAGATTGGAGGCAGGAACACTCTTCCATGTTGAAGGTTTGCCTTGTTGCGCTTGAGGTTCTGGACTTTTAGAAGCTTCAGCAGGGTTAATGAATCTTGAAGACTGTGCACGGGAAGCAATCGCACTATCCCACTTGCCAGTTTTACCTTGTTGCACTGGAGTTGGAATTTGATGTGGCTTGATAGGGAACAAGGACTGTGCACTAGAGGAAGAGATGCCATCTAGAGTACCAGCATTGAACTGTGGCGTAGCAGGGGCTGAAAAGACTGGACGCGACCTTGATGCAAACACACTGTCCCACTGACCTTCTTCGGATTGCAATACAGCAGGTGCTGAAAAAGCAGGGTGGGTCAAGGGTAGCTCACCTGGGTGAGTGTGTGCATTGGATGCAGACGCACTACCCCACATGCCTTCTTTGGATTGAACAGCAGGATGGTTCAAGGGCAGCTTGCCAGTGTACAACATGCCAGGAGAGTACACAGTGGAGGCATCAGCCCACGGGCCAGAATTACCCTCGCTTGACTGTTGCTGAGGTGGTGGAGCAAACTGCATCACAATTGCGCCACTTGAAACAACATTAGACCCTTTTCTGTCACTCTGAGACTTCGATTCCCACATCCTAGGTTCGTTCTGGTAGGAGCCGCTTCGTGGCGTTTGCCTTGGACTTGAATGAAATGAGGCAGGCTTGTAACTAGAAACACTTCCACTAGGACTGTAGCTATCTACTTGCCCACTAAAATGGTGACTTGGTCTTTGGCGAGTGATGGTCTCAAAAGGTTTGGAAACATCAGGGAACTTCTGGGAAGCTCTTGGGTGCACAGAGTCATAAGCCCACAAAGCTCTGGTCTGCTCAGGGTGAGGGCCGATTTGACTTCCATGTCTGTGAACATTTCCTGGAGAGAAGAAATTATAGTCAGCAGTTATACATTATATCATACAATTGTTCAAAGAATGGATAGTTACCTAAAGCAAGCTGCCCATAGATCATCAGAGGGAGCAGCAGCACCCTGCAGGTAACAAGACATGAATGGGTTACATACATTCACTGATGAAACATGAGAATTAAATGAATAGTAATCTTACCTGAAACACAATCCAGAAGCCATCAGTTCTTTTGGAAACTGAACTGAAACAGCCTGTAAGACACCTGCTGTTTGACGATAACTAACAACAGGAGGAAAACTACTTCCAGTTTCATTCTTACTGCAGCCATGACACCTCCTTTTAACTGTTGAATCAGCCAAATCAGCCAATCAGATCTCATGGTCATCATGAGCAGCTTGGAGAGAATCTGTTGCAGGTGTATGCACTTTAGCTAATTGGCTGCTGTTCTCACAGCTCTTCAAAGTGTCAGATACAAAACTTACTTTCATTCTCCCTTCTTTTAGTTGTGATTTATATGTTTTTATTGAGCAAAGCCAATTTTGCTGAAAAAACAAAAGGCATCAAATTTGTTTGTTTTTTGTTTTAAAAACTGTTGCACAATAAACTGAAAACTACCTCAGTAAAATAAAATAAAAATGCATATTTTAATTTGCATTATGCTTAAAGAAAAATTTAAACAAACAAGACTGAGATTCAACTGTGAGGTCGGCCATGTTGTGGTCAGTTCAAATACAGTGCATGGACGTTCATGCACATGTTTGATTTTAAAGCAGCGCTAAGCACAGAAAGTAAAACTGCCTACTTTAAGCACTTTCTTTGCTAGTAGAGCTAAATACATCTGCCTGTCAGATTCTTTATAAACAATTCATTATTAAAACGTTGAAACTGATATTCTCCACCAACCAAAGGAGATTCTGGAGTAGAGAAGTTCATTTCTCTGATGTTTGATGGTTACTCTAAGTTGCAACGGCACATGAATCATACATATGAGACATTTTAATTTTAATTTTTTAATTTTATTCATTTCAAATTTAAAAGAACACAAAAAACTATTTACAACAATACAGAAATAAATATTAAAAAAAAACTGTACATGAAAAGAAAAGTTTCTTTGGAAAACTGAAACTTCAGTATTGCCATACTGATGTTTTTAGAACACAAAGAGATTATACCAGTGTGAGAGTCTGTATGAAGTTAATGATGACCAATTAACCAATGAATACTGGGTGCAGTGATGGGAACGATAGTTACAGCCAGTTATGAATCTTAGCGCACCATGATGGACAGCATCCAACAGCTGGAAGGTGCTTGAAGGCAATAATATCACCATAGTCAATGAAGGGAAGGAAAGTAGCATTTACAAGGCATTTCCTAGCATTTAGTTAGACAGGAGCTATTTTTGAAAAAGAAACCCAGTTTTACTTTCAGTTTCTTTACCAAGTTTTCAACATGACATGATGACCTAAGAGAGATGTGCATCGACCCAGATTCCCAAATATTTGTAAGAATCAACAAACTCAATAGGAACACCATTCATAGATAAGACAGAAAGAAGGACTGTTGGTACCAACTTTCTGTTTGAGAACAACATACCTCTGGTTTCGTCAGCATTTAGCACCAGTTTGAGACGGAACAAATCTGACTGGATGATGTCAATTGAAGATTGTCAAAGCTGCAACTGTTTTAACTCAACAATAAAGAACTGTGTTGTCGGCGCATAAATGTAAGGATGCATCAGTGATGATCTGATCTACTTATGTAGATTCTGAAGAGGGGGGGTCCTAAGGCTGAGCCTTGTGGTACACCATTGTTGACAGTTAAATAGCTGAGAGAAGTACCATTGTGTTGAACACGTTGCCTCCGATCTGAGAAATAGAGAACCAACTAACAGTTTGATCTGAGAAACCAATGTCTAAGAGCTTATGACACAAGATGCTATGATCCACAGTGTCAAAAGCTTTACACAGGTCTAAGAAAAGTGCAGCACAATAATCCTTAGAGTCCAGTCCTTCAACAATATCATTAAGAACCTTTGACAAAGTCATTGCGCCGTGTTGTTTCCTAAAATGAGACTGATGGGAAGATAAGATATTAAAATAATCTGAATACTTCTTGACTTGAGTATTTATCAATTTTTCCAAAACCTTAGCTAGAATACAGAGTTTATAGATTGGCTGATAGTTGTTGAATATAGTGGGGTATCCTCCCTTCAGTAAAGGTAGAACAGGTAGAGCTACGGTTTGCATATCCACAACAATCCTCAATGAGACTAACCTGTATAAATAAATCTAAAAAAGCTAAGTCTGGTCCTCTGGACATTAAAAAAAAATAAAAAAAATGTAGAAACGTTTCGTCTTTCGTCCGAAAGACTTCCTCAGTCTGAGGTGCTGTATTCAGCTCAGTCTTATAAATAGCACCCTCTCACAGTGGATCAACCAGTTGGCTGATGACAGCCGAAACCAGCTGCTCACATGATCAAGGAGGACCATCAGCCTAACGATGGATCGTTAGCACCCTGATGGTTGTTTGCTATTCACAGAGGGCTGAGTGATACTAGCAATAACAGCATTGTAAGAGGGGGACAGTTGAACCCGGAGGCCTCCACCTCTGTTTAATGATGGACGGTTTCTTTTCACAAAGATGGCCTCCTTTACTCCTCTCTCAAACCATCGTTCCTCTCTATCAAGGATGTGAACATCTTCATCCCTGAAAGAGTGACCGCTGGCCTGGAGATGAGTGTAGACCGCAGAGTCCTGACCTGATGATGTTGATCTTCTGTGCTGGGCCATCCTTTTGGCCAGTGGCTGTTTAGTTTCCCCGATATAAGACTGATCACAGCCCTCCTGACACTGAACAGCATACACAATATTACTCTGTTTGTGCCGGGGGACTGGATCTTTGGGATGAACCAGTCTTTGCCGTAATGTATTTTGGGGTTTAAAAGCCACTGGGACGTTGTGTTTAGAAAATAAACGTCTCAATGTCTCTGAAACTCCCGCAACATATGGAATGACCACTGGTCTGGGTCTGGGTTCCTTCTTTTCACCTGATGGTTGCTGGAGTCCTGTTTGGGTTTCTTCTCTGCTTTCAGGAAGGCCCAGTTAGGATATCCACATTTCTCTAGAGCCTGTTTTGTGTGTGATTTCTCCTTCTGTCTGGCTCCTGAGTTAGTGGGGACGCTGTCTGCTCTGTGGTACAGAGTCCTGATGACTCCTAACTTGTGCTCCAGAGGGTGATGGGAGTCAAACTGTAAATACTGGTCTGTGTGGGTGGGTTTGCGGTACACCTCAGTTTGCAAATTTCCTCTATCAGAAACTGAGACCTCACAGTCCAAGAAAGCCAACCTGCCATTTTTTACATCTTCTCGTGTGAACTTGATATATTTATCCACAGAGTTGATGTGATCAGTGAAATGTTGGACTTCCTGAGATTTAATTTTAACCCAGGTGTCGTCAACATACCTGAACCAATGACTTGGTGGTCTCCCTGAAAAGGACGTCAAGGCTCTCTTTTCTACCTCCTCCATGTACAGGTTGGCAACAATAGGAGAAACTGGAGACCCCATAGCACACCCATGTTTCTGCCTATAATATTGCTCCCCATTGCTCCCCAAAAGGATGGCCCAGCACAGAAGATCAATATCATCAGCCCAGGACTCTGCGGTTTACACTCATCTCCAGGTCAGCGGTCACTCTTTCAGGGATGAATACACTACTGCTGATATATATATGTTTTTTTTTACTAGCCTTATTGCATATGCCACTTTACCTCTATACCAATATCAACTACCTCATACATATACTGTGTACATAAACTTCATATGCTGCTTTGTCACTCTATTACAAATGTCAATGCCAGAACTTTCATTTTATTTTATAGATATACTTTTTACACTTTTATACTACTATGCAAAAAACTCAGGACAGTATTACACTTTTGTTATTTCATTTTATGCTTATGTTTATTAAATGTTTAGTGTTTTAGTGTTGGTGTAACTTTTCATACTTTCATACTACTACTATGCAAAAACTACTATGCAAAAACTCAGGACAGTATTACACTTTTATTATTTCATTTTATGCTTATGTCTATTAAATGTTTTAGTGTTTTAGTGTTTAAATGTTTACTGTTGCACCGAGGGACAGAGAGAAATGCAATTTCAATCCTGTGTGTGTCCTGTACATATTGCAGTTTTGACAATAAAGTTGACTTTGACTTTGATCTTTCTGAGTGGACTTTGCATGCTCTCGCCATGTAGGTGTGGGTTTTCTCCCGGTATTCTGGTTTCCTCCCACAGACCAAAAATATGCATGTTAGGCTACTGGTAATTGGTGACTCTAAATTGTCCCCAAGTGTGTGAGAGAGAGTGAATGGTTATTTGTATCTATGTGTCCCTGTGATGGACTTGAGACCTGTCCAGGGTGTCCCCCTACTCACTTGTTTCTCTAAGGTCTTGCATGCTGCATACTGGTTCTTCTGTCAGCAGTGAGTTGTGTGTTCATGAATCAACTTTTCCATTGTGTCAGAAAACAAACACACAAATGACCAGGCTTGATTTAATGTTGTTAAGTGTTTTTTATTTGAACGATGTCACATTATCATTGTGCAAGTGCTGTTTCATGCTATATTTCCACATTACAAAGGAGCAGCTGTGCAATGGTGAGAAACACCAAGTATTTGTTTACACTAACAATCAAGTATTTTCCCAACTACTAAGTTTTAATACAGAACAATGCACCTCTGGAAACTGAAAGTTATGCACCATAACTTATGTTCCCTGAAGGAAGGGAACGAGGTGCAACATAATTGCTATGGGAAATTGCACCCCGCACGATTACCTGAAGGAATACACTCACGCCTTTACGACCGGGGCGTCAGCGTCACGCCAGAGTTCCCACCCTCTGGGTATTTAAGACGCGGACGCCCATCCTACTTTCTCTAAAATGCACTTCACCGAGCTTTCAGCATTGAAAGGGCCAACTATGTTGCACCTCGTTCCCTTCCTTCAGGGAACATGAGTTATGGTGCATAACTTTCAGTTCCCTTATCAGTCAGTCACTCGTTGCAACATAATTGCTATGGGAAAGTAATTCATTCACACCCTTGAAATGCTCAGTAAAATGCATGCTGTGAGAACATCTGTCTTAATACGACAGGCATTTCCCAGCCGCTCTCTACAAGGTATGTAGAGGGCACAGCCTGAGAAGAAAAACGCCACATGTAGAAACATCAGCTTGATGTTACCACTGGACATATTGATGAAACACCAGCTAGAGGCAGTACAAACGTGCTCTGCTAGTGTGATTGCCCACCATCTCCTTCTTCCCTGGAAATTTGGGAAGCAGGAGGAAAAGAGCAAAGAGACCCCTTAAGCCACTGGCAAACCAGATGGCAATGTGTAGGTAAAGAACCCAGTTCAAAAACAGGGTGACCTTCCAGGTCCCACAGGGGCAAATCTTTCATACATACAAGGAGCATGAGTCCCTTATCTGCTCCTTGAACAGACAACTTACTAGGACTGTCAAAGGGGCCCATCCTGATGTTGGAGACCTGTCAGAGGAGAGGGGAACCCTTCCACTGAACATCTCCCAAGTAAACATAAACACCAAGGGTCTCCCTTGTGTATGCTGTAGTAGTTGTTTGTTTTGGAAAAAAGACGATCAAGCCTTAGGCCCTCAGCCAGTTCCCTTCAGTGGCCAGGCTGAAAGCTGCCACAGCTCCGGACGTGGGTGTAGAAGCTGCCCACATGCCTGAGTCAGCAGGTCTCTGTAAGAAGGCAACTACCATGGTATCCCTGACAACATTGAGATCAATTCCGGGAACCACGGTTTCTGTGGCCTCCTGGGAGCTATCAGAATCAGGGAGAGGGCTCCCTTACATATACGTTCCAGTGTCACCTGAATCAGAGGGACAGGTGGAAAAGCATAATACAGCACCCCTGCTGACCAATCATGCCAAAAGAGGCCCTCTTGAGAGGGCATCCGCTCCGTAATTCAGTTCACCCGGAACATGAGTCGCCCTGAGCGACAATAATCTTGGAGCGTACCATGTGAGCATCCTCTGTGTCAGGCTGAGGAGGGCTTGGGATCTCGTCCCCCCTTCCCTGTTAATGAAGGACACCGTGGTTTTGTTATCTGATTTCACCAGGACGTGCTGTCCCGCAATCAGACCTTTACCAAAGAAGTATTTTACTGACAGGAATACGGCCAACAATTCCAGGAAGTTGATGTACAATCTTGCTTCCTGCTCATTCCAGAGGCCTCGGGCATTCTGATTTCTGCAGACTGCCTCCCATCCTGTTTTCGAGGCATCCGTCGTGATGACCACACGGGATGACACCCTACCTGACAGGACCCCTTCCGTGAACACAGACAGGTCGCTCCAAGGTTCCAGGGCCCTCAGGCACTCTGAATCGATTCTAAACTTTCCTGCTCAACCAAACGGGGCAGGTTGTGTTTGTTGGTTTAGCCACATTTGCAGGGACCGTATCTTCAGCAATGCGTGTGGCACACAGGGTATGGCTGCCGCCAAGAGGCCTAAGAGGCGTTGGCACGTTTTCAGGGGGACCCGTTGATTCAGTTTAAACTTCGCCAGGCAACGGCGAATCGAGGAAACGCGTTCCTCTGAAAGCCATGCTCTGTACCAGATGGTGTCGACCTGCACTCCCAGAAATACGGTAATCCATGATGGGGTCAGGTCACTCTTTTGTAGGTTTATAACAAAACCGAGAGACTCCAGGTGAGAGATCACCTTGCAGGAGTGTGACTGGGCCTGTATTCTGCTTCCGGCCAGAACCAGGAGGTCATCCAGGTAGTTCATAATCCTGACGCCTTGATTCCTAAGAGGGGTCAGACTGCGTCCAGACATTTAGTAAATGTACGAGGAGCAGTCTTCAAACCGAAGGGTAAGGCTTTGAATTCATAAGCCTTCCCCTCGAAGGCAAACCGGAGGAATTTCATGTGCCTCTTCCACACGCCCACATGGAAATAGGCGTCTTTCAAATCCATTGTACATGCGTAGTCTCCAGGTCTCACGGACTGGAGGACCTGCCGCAGTGTGAACATCTTGAACTTGAAAGTTCATATTTTCTTGTTCAGAGTCCTGAGATCTAGGATCGGCCTCAGGGATTGATCTCTTTTGGGCACCAGGAAGAGCTTGCTGCAATGACCGGAGCATAGTTTGTGTTTTGGAACAATACTTGTTACTCCTTTCTGTAGCATCGTTGACACTTCCTCCCTCAGCACGTGCGCGCGTGCTGGATTAATGTTCGATCACAGCACCCCCACGAAGGGGGGCGGTCCTTTGATGAACTGCAGCTTGAGCCCACGACGCACCATCGTCATGACCCATTCATTTGGCAGACATGCCCTCCAGGCCTGCACGTGCACCATGAGCCTGGAAGGGATGTTGGGCGGCCGTGGCGTAGTGGTAAGGGCAGTCGTCTCCCGATCGGAAAGTTGGCGGTTCGACTCCCGGGACCCGCACCATTTGTCGTTGTGTCCTTGGGCAAGACACTTAACCCTGAGTTGCTCCCGGTAGGACTGGAAAGCACCTTGCATGGTAGTCTGCCGCCACCGGTTTATGAATGTGTGTAGCATTCAATATATGTGTAGCACTTTGAGATTTTCAGTAATGAAAAGTGCGTTATAAATTGAATTAATTATTATTATTATTATTATGTCTAACTGCTGCTTGTCATGTTTGAGTGAGTGCGGGAGGGGTGGCCTTCAACCCCTCTCGCGTACTTTGGAGCAGGTTGGTCTGCCCAACAGAAGACATTGCGAGATCTGACTGTCTCAGGCAGAACTCGTATGTCCATCTGCGGTTCATAGTCCGACCTAGTAGTTTGTGTTTCACAAAAGTGGGGCTCGAGTCAAGAACCAGGGCAGTCTGTGCTTTGGTACTTTTATTCTTGTATATGCATGAAACAGTGTTTGTTTTTTATTACACATACAGTAGACGAGTTATGTTTAGTGCGCACACACATACCACCAGCTCCTTGTAGCGTTTTACAAGTGAAGTCTGGGCTCAAAAGGTCAGGTTCCCGTACCGCGTGGGCGGGCAAGCCTGAAGCCCTGTTCCCATTTTGGGACCAGGATGCATTCAGTAGTCTGAGACTTTATTGTCGTGTGTGGATGGCAATTTCTCTTTATTACACAAGGGTCTGAGTGTTCTTGTGTGTTTAAACGTTCCGAACCAGCTAGTCTGTGCTCCTCTAACATAGGTACTGGTGGTAAAAGTTCAGCATTTTCTCTCCCTCTGTGAGTGAGAGCGCCTGTAATGGTACAGGGGCATCTCAGACTTTCCTTTTCTTTTTGTTGGTGGCCCCTTGCAGCTCCTGCAGCTTTTCTGCCTGGTGGGCCTGCAGCACTGAGGCCACTCGTCCTTGTCCACCCCACCAGGGTCCCTCGGGCCCTGACATGGTTAACGTCAGAGAGTCATCCATAGCCTCATGGGTGGATAAGCTCTCAGCGTCACGATGTTCTCGTCGTGGGCATAGGAAAACTAACAGGTAGCGCAGCTGAACAGGTAGCTGAAATTTCTCCTCCTGGACTGTACTGGACAGAGAGCCTCCTTGTTAGCCGGGGCTAAACGTGGAGGTACTCGTGAGCCTGCTAGCGGTGCTGAGATGGGTCCTCAAGCAGCGTAGCATCGGTAAAAAAACACTTAGTTATGCGATGAATTCTACCGTCGATTCGGCCGCACAGGATAGCGAAACAGGCAAAATATGAGAAGGTTAGCTAGCAAGCTAGACCAGGCATTTTCACATACCTCACGATGGAGTCCTTCGTTGTCCGCTCGTAACCGCACTAATCGTGTTAGCAACACTGATCGTCCACCCCGTGTTGTCATGGGTGCTCCTGGTTAGCCATGCTAACCGTGGGAGCTAGCCAGATAGCAGCGGGGTTACTCGATTTCCACTCTCCTTTCTCCGGGGTCATCCGCGAGAAAAACTTTGAGTGTCTTCGCGTGTAG
>JBBPBX010086180.1:0-14949 GCA_038048925.1 Garcialebias charrua | reverse complement strand
AATGACAATAAAGACTCTCTGACTCTGACTCTGACTCTGAACTTAATAGTTTGTGCTGCAGCTCCCGTGCTGCAGCTCCCGTGCGGAGCTGCCTGTGACTCTGGTGCCGCTGTTGTTCCTTGTAAACATTGGACTAAACCATTTGCCAACAGAGAAGGGGGGGGCAAAATTTCCTTTTTTTTTCTTAGAATAATGGCGGATTTCTCTCTTTTTTTGCCTTTTTATATTTATATTGTTTAAAGACACGGTTTCCTTTATTGAATTATTGGGGGGGACAGATCTATATTTCCCCAAGATTGGGGGGGTCCGGACCCCCCCGACCCCCCCAGGATCTACGCCTATGACTGCACCCGAGAGGCAAATCCGACCGTCTTCAAGGCGCATCTGAAAGATCTCTGTGAAACGAGTCCACACACTATCTTGTCACGGTTATAACTCATTTTAATACTCCTGGTGATAAATAAATAAATATAAACCCTCCACTAACAAAATAAACCTGGTCTTGTGTGGGGTGTTATAACCTAGTTTTTTTTTAAATCGCTGACAGAATCTAGATTTGGTCATGTAACCTGCCAAATACAAATTTTAATAACTTCCTGCAAAGATAAGTGTAGGCTTTCTGGTAGGCTAAATCTCGTTCAAATTAAAAATGACTGGAGAAAAACTGCTATTTTTGTTAGTTAATGTCTGTTTTTTCCATTATTTGAGAGAGAAAAAATGATTTTAGAAATAACAAAGTCAGAGAATTTTATTGTCATTTGCATCACGTGGTACATGTGATGAAACGAGATTATGTACACATGGTCCCAGTTACATCCAACAATAAAATGTAAGAGAAGAACAGTAATAACATCTAAGATATGAACTAAGAAAAACATCAACTAAAAATACACTAAATAAAAAATACACGCAGCACTAATATCATAGAAAACCATTACTCCACACAGCAGCTGTGTGAGCAGATGTGCACAATGAACATAGCAACATGAAACAGATCAGCAGCAACAAGAAACAGATCAGCAGCAACAAGAAACAGATCAGCAGCAACATGAAACAGATCTGCAGCAACATGAAACAGATCAGCAGCAACATGAAACAGATCAGCAGCAACATGAAACAGATCAGCAGCAACATGAAACAGATCAGCAGCAACACAAACAGATCAACAGCAACATGATGACATGATGATGACACTTAACCCCGAGTTGCTCCCGGTAGGACTGGAAAGCACCTTGCATGGTAGTCTGCCGCTACCGGTGTATGAATGTGTGTAGCATTCAATGTGTGTAGCGCTTTGAGATTTTCACTAATGAAAAGCGCGTTATAAATTGAATTCATTATTATTATTATTATTATGATGTGATATTTCACAGTGATTATTCTGGTTATTTATTCATGAGTCTAACAGCCTCAGGGTAGAAGCTGTTCCTCAGTCTAGTGGTTCTACACTTGATGCTCCTCAACCTCCTTCCTAAGGGGAGTGGGGCAAAGAGTGAGTGTGCTGGGTGAGTGAGGTCTTTCATGATGCAGGTGGCTCTCTTCCTGCATCTGGAGGTGTAAATGTCTGTGATGGTGGGGAGACTGACTCCAACATCTTCTGTGCAGCCTTCACCACTCTCTGTAGAGCTTTTCTTTCTGCAACTGTGCAGCCTCCATGCCACACGTTGATGCTGGAGCACAGGACGCTCTCCACTGCACACCTGTAGAAGGAGGTGAGGACTGGGCTGCTCAGACCAGCTCGTCTCAGCCGTCTGAGGAAGTAGAGTCTCTGATGACCTTTCTTGATCAGGCTGGTGGTGTTGTTGCTCCAGCTGAGGTTATCATTCAAGTGTACACCCAAGTACTTGTAGCTGGAGACCACTTCCACTGCAGATCCTCTTATGTTCAGTGGGGTGTGGGTGTGTTTGTTCCTGTGAAGTGGATACATATTTTTAAAAATCTATTATAAAAAGCAGTGTTTGAGTTGTTACACTGTTTAATATATAATTGCCAGATTCACTCACATGTTGTCGCAACTGATGGTAAGGCTGGCGCACCTCTCTTACCGACCGGTTTCTCCAGCATGTATCCCAATAGATGACAAGTATCCCGTCATAAATTTCCGTCCGTAGGATGGTCCTGTCTAACACACACACAAATGTAAAATGTTATCTGATGTACTGCGGTCAAACCAGTCAACATTAGTTCTCTCTTAAAGATTTGTGTGGCTCATACATGGTGCATTACAATAAGAGAAACAGCAAGTGCCTCTGCAGTCAAAAAACAATGAGAGAAAATGAGATGCATACAGTATTTATAAACAATATACAATTATGCCATACTTATTACTTTCACATACCTATAATATATCAAGAATAAATATGTCAGTTTTAGATTTTGTATAAAAGAGCAAAGTCAAAGTACCTCAAAATGCCTCTTTCAGTTTGCTTATGACCTCTAGTCAAAATTCACATTTCATGTTCAGTGTTACAAAGAAGAAGTTAATATTTATTTCTTTGATGGCTGTTACTATTTTTTCCTGAAAAGGTGTTTACGATATATATATATATATATATATATATATATATATATATATATATATTATATATATATATATATATATATATATATACAGGTAGTCCCCGATTTACGAGCGAGATCCGTTACAACGAGGCGCTCGTAAACCGGAAATCTCGTAATTTGGAACGGCCGCCATTTCTCTCGTAAATCCGGAATTTCGCTCGTAAATTGGAACGGTTTTCGCTAGCGCGACTAAAAACACTCTATTTTCATCTAAAAACTACTTTTGAGTGCATAAAAATGATCGGAAACGTGTGTCTATATGCTTAACTAACTAACTGTGGTGAAAAAACACATGAAAACTCAGTATTTTTTTCGTTTTTTCCAAAAATTCGCAGCTCGTAAGTCTGGAACCTCGCAGATCAGAGCGCTCGTAAATCGGGGACTACCTGTATATATATATGTATATATATGTGTGTGTGTGTGTGTGTGTGTGTGTACGCATATATACACACACACTTTTGTTTAATCAATCAACATTTTCAATAGAAGTTATAGATAAGCAAACTGAAATTAGCATTTTGAAGTACTTTGAATTGCTGTTTACCCCAAAATCTAAATTAAAACTATGACATATTTATTCTGGATGTATTATAGGTACGTGAAGGTAATAGGTACGAGATAAATGTACATTGATAATAATTATGCCTCTCTCATTATTTTATATATTTTTTGGCCTGCAAGAGGACCCCTGCTGGTCCATTACTGTAACGCACCATGTTTACACAATGCCTAGAGAAAGCTAACGTCAGCTAGCTTGTATTTACAAGTTTCACTCATTTTATCGCAGTATATTGTCCATAAACTTTGATACATACTTGGAAAACTGAAGAAAGTACAGCACGTTCCAAATCGGCGTCCAACTCGTTGTTGTGTCTTCGCAAGTTTTGCTCCATACAAACTTCTGACACTCATTACCGAGTAATGTGGAGCTCCATGGCGACACAAAACATTACTGATTTCAGAGTGTTTTCCTCTCTCAAAAAGTTCGATAATCAATGCAGAAAACGGTTCAAGTGCAGCCATTGCCATTTAGGAATGTTTTGTTTTTATTCCGTCTTCATCTGCTGTAAAAAAAATATATATATATTTGGTGACTTCCGGTACGTCATTTCCGGTATCGCTACAAATTAAAACAACAACCGTATTTACGCAAAAACCAAATCGCACCCTTTTTTTTATTTTTAGCAATTCCGTTTTTCTAATTTCGTTTTAAAAACGGAAAAACAAAAAAACATCCGTTTTTCGATTTTCATTATTTGTTTTTGAAACGAAAAAACAAAAAACCATCCGTTTTTTGTTTTTCGATTTTGTTTTGAAAACCAAAATCCAATGACCAAAACATACACGGACCTTACAGAAACAGAGAAATGGCCTTTTAAAAGATACAGTGCTGTCAGACCTCAATTAACGTTTAATGTAATCTTCAACTAATAACGAATGTTAATAAAACATGTTTGTCTTGTGGAAACTACTGTATTATTTCAACGGAGAAAGAGTTCAAATGATAACAGGCTAACAGTGCAGTGGTCTGTTCATTTTTAGACAACTGTATGTTTGATGAAATTTTACTCACCTGTTATTTCTTCAGAGGGGTTGAAGGAAGACTCTCCTTGCATGTTGCAGGTTGAAACTTCTACACAGGCAGTGGACTGAGGAACAGTGAGGCCTAGTAGTTCTAGTTTTTCGGTATGAGTTGTAGAACTAGCTAGCTCATCAACTGTCCAGTAGCATGTTGTTTTGCTGCGGGAGGTTGTTCTCTGTTTTGTGGGTTTCCCATGTCCAAGATGTAACGTTGGAACGTAATCCACGGAGTTTGGATCATTAATGGCCATGCCAGATAAAAAATGGCGATTACACACTTTGCTGTTTTGAGTCGGTGTGAAGTCCTGCCGGCGAAGCGCTTGAAGCCACATCTTTCTTCTTTTAGTTGCTTTACTCGACTTTCCTAGAGGGACTTGGTAAAACGAACAAGTCTCACCTTTTTATTTTTCTCGTTTACGTTGCCTGGAACAATTATAAACACAACAGAAGTCCTTTTTCCCCCATCACAAACGAAGGCAGTAATGAAAACACCAGAGTAGTATTGACGCGTTACCCCCAGCTTCCGGAAAATTCTGGAAAAACGCGAGTGCGCATGCGCGATGACGTCAACTGGTAAAAGGTCTATTAAAAACATTAACCAAACTGTAAACTACATTATGAACTTCCTCTCTGTTGTCATCCTGGGTGCTGACATCATTTTATTTATCTGGTTTTACAGGCTCTCACTCTTTTGCTTAACGTACAGTGAGGGAAATAAGTATTTGAACATGCTGCGACTTTACAAGTTCTCCCACATAGAAATCATGGAGGGGTCTGACATTTTCATCTTAGGTGCATCTCCACCATGAGAGACATAATCTTAAAAAAAATAAAAATATCCGGAAATCATAAAGTATGATTTTTTTTATAATAATTTATTTGTGTGTTACTGCTGCAAATAAGTATTTGAACACCTGTGAAAATCAATGTTAATACTGTTGATACATATACAGTATTCTCTGACTAGCCTTATTTAAGGATGCCCAATGTGCCTTATGTGCCTTACTGCATATGCCACTTTTGCCTCTATACCAACATCAACTACCTCATACATATACTGTGTACATTAACTCATATGCTGCTTTGCCACTCTTTGCAAATGTCAATGCTAGAACCTTCAGTTTATTTTATAGATATACTTTTTATACTTTTTTATACTACTATGCAAAAACTCAGGACAGTATTACACTTTTATTATTTCATTTTATGCTTATGTTCATTAAATGTTTAGTGTTTTAGTGTTGGTGTAAATTTTCATACTTTTATACTACTATGCAAAAACTCAGGACAGTGTTACACTTTTACTATTTTATGCTTATGTTTATTAAATGTTTCAGTGTTTTAGTGTTTAAATGGTTACTGTTGCACCGAGGGACTGAGAGAAACGCAATTTCAATCCTGTGTATGTCCTGTACATATTGCAGTGCTGACAATAAAGTTGACTTTGACTTTGACTTTTGATAAACTGCTGATTTATTATTGTCTCCACCTCTCTCTGCTCCTCTCATAAAGCTCTGTGGGTGCACGCACGGCTAAATGAGCTCAGACCCGTGGTTTGTTTTAAGGAAGCAGCAGGCTGTAAAAACACTCGGTTCTGCGTTTCACGGTTCATGCTCCACTCCGCTGTTTAAATGGTGAAAAAGATTTGTAGTTCCGACCTTTCGTCTGGATTATTTTCAGCATCGTCTACAAAAATATTTTTTCTGCCCTCATCTGACAATTTAAATCCAAACTAGCTCAGAAAGAACATTGTTTTTTCCCCTCAGCAGCTAGTGGCGCTCTTCATATCTGCCGTGTTTACTTGTTGTGCTGAAAGTCTCCGCCCTCCTGCAGGCAAGAAGGAGGAGGCCGCTGAGGGGCTTGGTTTGTGTTCAGTGAAGGAGAGGGAGGGGGGCGAGTGGGAGAAAGCAGACAGCAAGAGGATTTTCAAGTATAAAACTTATATCGTTTGTATCGAGATAGTCTCAACTTATGTCGCAAAAAAAATTATCTCAATATTTTAAAATTATCGATATATCGCCCAGCCCTACATGCACGCTCCTGTGGCCATTTGGCAGCCAATCCATTTTTGGCAAGCACCGGCCCACATTTCCGGGTTGTCAATGGTAGGGGTTTGCGATATGGCTCAAATATTATATTGTGATATTTCAGAGCATTCTGATAACTATAAATTCCATGATATAATAAAAATTACAAAACAAAAAACAGAAATCATAGTTATTTATTTGAATTTTTTTTTAACTTAACATGTTGCTTTGCAGTATTATATAAAATTTAAAAAAACAACAACAAGGGGTAATTTTACTGAAATTACTTTACTTAGGAAAGTATTCAGTCTCCAAGTATATTAAAAAGAAGATCCTTCTGTTACTTAGGTTGAAAAAGTCTGCACAAAACCTAGATCAACAAAAACCACCACATAAACTAAAGTGCAAGTGCATTTTCCCAAAATAACTAAATAAAATCAAGCTTAAGATCTGTTGAGCCTAAATGTAACACAACAAAATATATGTTGCCTTTAAATGAGCTATAACTTCCAAAACTTGTAACAAGGTCATCAGCTGACCCTGAAGCTTGTGGTGTTTCATTTCCTCTGTTCTTGCAGGAATGAATAATTGCTGATTCATTTTTTTTTACTGATCTGTCTTTGCTCTCCTGCCTCTTGGTCCGTGGACCGACTGTGGAACTCAAGAGACAGTGGAGATGAGTGTTTGTACCGACAGTTTAGAGCAGGGGAGACGCAGCCCGCACCGGCAGCTCAGAGCGGGGTGGGAGGAGGGAAAGTTGATTTGTCTGTACCTGCAGTTTAGAGCTGGATGGAGAGAAGCTGAGACACGCGTTGTTTGTTTTTAGCATTTTATCTAGCTAGTATTGCGCATAACTAATTAGCGTTACACCAGTACAGACAGGTGGAGGGGGTTGAGCAGTTCGGGTTGGTCGTTCGGCGTGCTCGGTTGTTAAGGGGGCGGTGCGCACTGACATATTACGTCATGAAATTAGCATTTCATGATATCTTTTTTTTTTTCTTCGGGCAAGCTTTTTTTGTACCGGTATTGTCGTGAACGATATGATATGGCCCAGCCCTAGTCAGCGGTGACATATAACATACGCAACGCGTCAGTTGTGACGCATAATAGATGCGACTTATACGGTGGTGCGGCATGTTTATGGATTTTTCCACTTCATTGGACATAATTGGACTGATGCAACTTATACGGCGGTGCGATGTTACGGTGGAAAATACGGTACTAACATTAAATGTTTTAGTCAGATACAGTATCATGGAATTGATAGCAGGATCCAACTTCTGTAGTTGGATGATGTCTGAGTCAGTCAGTGCGGGTCGTACAGAGACTGTGTTATCAGCAAGTCTGGCTGCAGCCTGTGCACGTGTGACTGCCATTATCTCAACCGCGGGTTGTGTTGATTGAGTTTTGAATAACCAGGAGGGGTGGAAGGTCCATGGAGGACCTTCATCGGCTGCTTCGTTGGCTGCCTTGGCTAAGAAGTCTGCAAGGTCATTGTACAGTAGTACTTGTCATCGCCTGGGACTCTTGAATGTTCTGGAACTTTCTTCCAGTAGATCTGTAAGTCATGTGATGTCACCAAGTGATCACACGCCATGAAAAGCTCTTTGTGTTTGACCACTTTTCTGTCACTTGTGAGAAAACCGTTCTGTTTCCACACAGCGAGATGACACGCGAAACTTAAACGGGCATAGTTAGTCAGTGCAGATGACCAGCGTCATGATGGAGCGTTCTACAACCATCTGGAGAGCTATTAGGATTCCTGCAATCTCAGCGTACTGAGAAGACTGAGAACCTAATTTGTAGCTGAAAGTGACCTGTTCTTGGTCTTGGAGGAGGATCCCTCTAACACCTGCCCTGCAAATTTTGTCATGGTGGAATGAAGATCCATCCACGTACAATGTTGTCATATCTTTGCAGATATTGTTATCAAAGAAGTGGTGATTTGGGTCCTCAGTTACTGAGGGTTTTTTCTCAGCTGGTGGTTGGGTGGCTGGTACGTCTTGCGTACAATCTTGGCAGACTGCCAGTCAGTGCCCAAATGTGACTTCTTGTTTTGACCATAGTCTAGGTTAAAACTTTGAAGTGCCATGAGCCACGTTGCTACACGTGAGATTGTCACCACACCATCTCTGATGCGTTGGCTGTTTAGGAAAGTCACTGGCTGGTGTTGTGTTTCAACAAGGATTTTCTGTCCACCAATGTAGCTGGAGAAATGTTTTACTGCCCACACGGTGGTCAGTAGAGCTTTCTCACAGTCTGAGTATCTTAACTCGGGGCCTGCCATCGTCTTGCTGGCGTAGGCTACTACACGCTTGTCTCTGTCGTGTATTTGGTACAGACCTGCACTTATGCAATGAGCTGGGAAGCCCACTTCCAAGTAAAATTCTTTGTTGTATTCTGGGTAGACTAGACATGGGGCTGACTTAATCCTCTCTATGAGAGTGTTCATTGCCTGCTGTTGTTTATCAGTCCAGACAAATGGGACATCTTTCCTTAAGAGTTCAGTCAGTGGTTTTGCATGGTCTGCATATGTAGTTCTCTATGAATTGGGATGAGTAGTTACACACACCCAGAAAACTTTGTAGTTCTTTGAGATTGGTGGGAACTTTGAGCTTGTCAAGGCCTTGGGTATGAGTCAATTTCGGCTGCACTCCGTCTGGACCTACTAGTAGGCCAACGTAGTTCACCTTGGTCTTGCACCACTGGCATTTCGACAGTGATATTTTAGCACCAGCAGTTGTTAGTTGATTCAGAACACGGATGGGAAATTCAAGTGTGAACAAAATTCAATTTTGTTCCTGTCATAGTCTACAGAAATATGCTGAACGTCTTTACCCCTCTTCTATCCATTTTGCTTTTGACCGGATGTACCGTATTTTCCGGTGTATAGCAGCAGAGCTAAACGTAGTTGCGACCTATACTCCGGTGCGACCTATCTAGGGATTTTTCCAATCTATTGGTGATAATTGGACAATGCGACCTATACACAGGTGTGACCTATACACCAGAAAATACTGTAGGCTCCTTTGGCTTTGTTGATGTAAATATTGTCTAGTGAGGAGTGTAGGAGGATCAATTGTCGTTTGTCATCTTTGTTTAGTAAAGCTTAATTTCAAATGTCATGAATTTCTCTTACAATGTTAGTTTCTCTTTGTTTGCTGAGTCGACTTAAAATTTGACAGATTTAATTTAAAATTGACAATATTTTGTGATCCACTTAACTCTATAATTTGGTAGTGACGAGTCTTTGTTTATATTGCCAATTGTTCTTTTTATGTCCTGACAAAAGGGGTCATGATTAAAGAAATTCAAATTGTATTTGCAAAATCCTTTGTTGCGCCTTTGTGTGTTTGTAGAAGTTAAAGTGAGTTTAAATAATACGGTGATCAGTAAGTGGTGCAGCAGAGTTAGTAGAGTTAACTTCTAGGCCATGTGTAATATCTTATGCAAGCCAAAATTTTAGTCTAGATTTAATTGTTCCATCTGGTTTAAACCAGGTAAAAAATTGTGCTTCTTGATGTAAAGTGTGCCATATATCATTCAATTTGAACTCATTACAAAATTCAAGTTGTAATGATGATTTTGCAACTTTGATGGACATCTATCAAGCCATTCGTCCATTACCATATACAGTAATGGTCTATTCCAAAAATAATTTCACAGTTTAAATATGTTTGAGACAGGTCTTTTAAAGCATTGCTCAATTATTTAAAGTTGTTGTTTTGATTGGGATCATTGTAACCATATATATTACTGTATTATAAAACAAACCTCTAAATATGCATCATTCACTACCAAAAGTCTACGCTATCATTTGTTATAAATAAGCAAAATCAGTTATTTTTATTGGTAACAATTACAAGTTGTTTACATTCAAACATTGATGAGTACACTTGAGGAAGTTTGTCTCACAATGGCTATGGACGGATATAAATTAATACTTAGTTCATGTGAACACTACATGCTCTTGTCAATATTTAATTTAATTTTGTGCATTATTGATGGAAAAGCTTGACAAATCTCAGGGAAAAAACATGTGAAATTGGATCTTTTTCCTCAATAAATAAATGACCAAGTATAATTTATTTTTATGTTTAACTGGGTTCTCTTTATCTACTTTTAGGACTTGTGTGAAAATCTGATGATGTTTTGTAATTTTCAAGCAGAAATTTAAAAAGTTTTAAAGGCTTCACAATTTTTCAGCCACCAATGTATGTGTGAATATAAAGTTTTAATTGTGCCTGATGTTCGTGTTTTCATTGTTCCCTGCAGATGTTTATCAGATGGTGCTGATTAAAGAAGAAGCTCCTGAAGTACGGTTGCTTGTTGTGGACCAACAGGATCCAGAGACCCTCAACATAAAGGAGGAAGAGGAGGAACTGTGGATCAGTCCAGAGGGAGAGCAGTTTTGTGTGAAAAAGGAGTCTGATGACACTGGGATTGCATTCACTGCTGTTCCTTTGAAGAGTGAGGAAGATGAAGAGAAGCCTCTGTTTTTACAGCTTCATCAGCACCAAGTAAAAGAGGAAGATCTTCCAACCAGCAGCTCAGCTGACCAGATGAAAGCAGCAACTGGTGAAGAGGACTGTGGAGAAGGAGAAACTACCAGGAACCCAGATCTAAATACTTATGGAGATGATTGCAGCTCTTCAGAGACTGAAGTCAGTGAGAATGATTGCAGCTCTTCAGAGACTGAAGTCAGTGAAGATGAAGGTAATGATGAGAATGACTCTGACTCTCTATCAGACTCTGGGTCAGAACCTGAAGATGGTGACAAAGACTGGAAGGAGAGCAGAGCTCCTGAGTCAGGCATAAACACTGTCAACAAATCTTGCAGCTTCACTGAGCATGGGAAACCATTTCACAAGACAAGGCAGTCAGTGACGTCTTCAAGTTGTTTGGCTATCAAGGAAAGTTTTGAAGTGAAGAAAACTGGAGGCTCAATCAAGAAAAAACAGTCAAGACATAACTCATTCAGTTGTAAAGATTGTGGAAAAAGATTTAACAAAAAGGGTTGTCTAAAGAGACACATGATAGTTCACACAGGACAGAAACGGTTTAGTTGTGAAGACTGTGGAAAAAGATTTAACCACAAGTGTCATCTAAAGACACACATGATAGTCCACACAGGACAGAAAAGGTTTAGTTGTGAAGACTGTGGAAAAAGATTTAACACAAATAGTAATCTAAAGGCACACATGATAGTCCACACAGGACAGAAACGGTTTAGTTGTGAAGAGTGTGGAAAAAGATTTAACACAAATAGTAATCTAAAGACACACATGATAACTCACACAGGACAGAAACGGTTTAGTTGTGAAGACTGTGAAAAAAGATTTAGCCTAAAGAGTCATCTAAAGAAACATATGATGATTCACACAGGACAGAAACAGTTTAGTTGTGAAGACTGTGGAAAAAGATTTAACACAAATGGTAGTCTAAAGAGACACATGATAGTTCACACAGGACAGAAAACATTTGAATGTGATTTTTGCGGACAAAAGTTTGGACAGAATTCACATTTAAACAGACACATTATAGTCCACACAGGAGAGAAAACATTTGAATGTGATTTTTGTGGACAAATGTTTGGACGGAAGTCAGATTTAAACTCGCACATTATAGTCCACACAGGACAGAAAACATTTGCTTGTGATCTTTGTGAACACAGGTTTGGACAGAAGTCACATTTAAACAGACACATGATAGTTCACACAGGAAAGAAAACATTTGTTTGTGATCTTTGTGGACAAAAGTTTGGACTTAAGTCAAATTTAAACAGACACATGGTAATCCATACCAGAGAAAAGCAGTTTAGCTGTGAATAATAGCCCATGTTTTATCTGTTTTAATGTCATATCATAAAACTCATTCAACCTTTATTTAGACAGATAAATCACATTGAGCCTAGAAAACTCATTTACAAGTGAGACCTGTTTAGACAGACATAAAGTAGTGATATTTTGTTTATCTCAGTTTTTGTGCAAAATTGTGCTTTAATAATATATTAAAACAGAAAACAAAAATATTATACTGTACAGTCAGAATGTTCATCCTGTTTATCAATCAATTAATCCTGTACTCTTAAATGCCTCTGTCTGCACCTGACCTGTTTAGGACTTAATTGTATATATATATATATATACTANATATACATATATATATATATACATATATATACATATATATATACATATATATATATATATATATACATATACATATATATATATATATATATCAGTGGTGGACCCTCAGGGCCTGCAAGGCCTTCAGAGAAGGCCTTAAAATTATTAAAATTAAAATTAAAAATTAATATTTTTTATTTTTATTATATTTTGTCCATGAATACGTATTAAATAATCCCAAATGGTCTGACCGCTTCCTTTCATTGCTACCTCCCTGTTTGCTCTGCTTCCAGAGTGTATTTTAATATTTAAGCCTTTAACCAATCACATTTTAGCCACTACTTGTTGCTAGGTAGATTAGAAGCCTTCTCTCGCAGCTCCGCTTCTCACTGCAGCGCTATCCAAGCTGTTGCTTCAACCAATCAGATTTTGAGTTGGCGAGACCTGATGCTAAACGCGTCACCAAGAGTATTCACCGCAACCAACACGGAAATGTCAGCTATTCACCCGCTTTGATTGGATAGTCAACGTGTGACGTCACACCCGCGACGCGGAAGTTGATAGTCGGTTCGGGCTGGCCAGAGGCTCTGGGGCTGGCCATTAAAATACAGTAAGCTTTTTCGCTAATTTTTTTTTAGAATCTAAGTAGGTTTTTACAGTTTTGCAATGGTCCAAACTTGCTGTGTTATTGGATGTAATGTCCAGTCACACGACCTGAAAGGTAGAAAGAGAGAAAACGGACTTTCTGTTTACTGTTTGCTGCACCGCAGTGAAGTTAGTTTCAAGTTGGACGTTGGATATTCAAGCTCCGTGTCAGCGTGTCTTCAGCGCTGCGTTGCTACGTCCAACTTCAAACTAAGGCCCTGTTTACACGGCGCGTATTTTGAGTGGAACCGCTCCTTTCTCTCTGCGTCTTTGCTTATCGCCTACACGAGTCCACAAAGAGGGGGGCTTTGACTCCGATGGTTTTTGAACCCAGCCTCCAGAGTGGATCTTTTTCGCTGACCCCCCGTTGATAATGTAAACATCTCCCGCGGAGCTTTTGTTTGAACACATGCACGCAGCACGCACGCGCAGACAGCCGGCATTTTAACAATGGCGGTGGACTGGACAGTGGACACACGCACCACTTTCTGAACTATAGCTGATGGAATATATTTTGATTCTCATATTTAATTATTCTACACCTTACCTGCATCTGTGTTGGAAGAGAGCCAGCTGCCTGGATCCAGTTGTCGCTGTTAACGAGGCAGTCGGACATTTCACGTGTCACGCTGCACTATAACATACTAAATGTGCTATATATTAACAGTTTAACAATAATAAACAGTATTTATGTTAGCGTGGGAGATATTTAAATTTATCTGAGCTAAATGAAGCTATCTGGACTCGTTACGTCATGCCTAACATGCTGCTGAAAATGAAGACACCAGGTTGATTTTTAATTTATTTGTTTATTCAACACCACAAACTCATGTCACAAACACTGAGAATTAAATTGAACACTTTTAAAAACACGTTAACCGAACTTTAATGAACTGGACTCTGTTGTTTTCATCCTGGTGGACACTGGACCCACATCCGAACCGCCGGTCCGCTTCGTGGAACAGCTTCGACCTCGCAGGAAAAAAATAAAACCTCAGTTGGTTGTTCTGTGATTGAACTAAACACAAGGAAACATTATTAAGAACATTGTTTACCTTGTAGCGCTGCTGGAAATCAGCTGATTCTCACGGAGTAAAGTCCAACATCGTCACTCGGTTCTGGTTCTGCTCAGCAACTGGTGTGCAGCTTGTTAGATGAAGCAGGTCCCACTTGGTGTCAAATCTGTTGACTCTTATCCAAATTCCAGCTTTAACTTGTTGTTAACTTGTTGACAACAACTTGTAGTTAGCTGATTTTAGCCAGAGAGGAAAACAGACGAGGCAGGCTGCCTCGGTGCTCTGTTTACCTCAGGCAGCACGCATGCGCAGTAGTGAAGGTTCCAAAAATCACAGCGCCATCTAATGGCCCAGCATGGTAACTACAGTGAAATCATGAGGACGGGGGGTGGAGGGGGGGAGAGAGTCGTATCCACAGAATTCGCCCATGTCAACGCAAAACTTTTCACCTAATTAACATACCCAAAACATCAGTTTCCCCCACACAGTGTCCGTGTAAACAGGGCCTAACTTTACCGCGTGGTGTTTGCTGCTGGAAACAACGCGAAGCAGGAGCTCATGTTTTGGACGTAACAAAGAAGAATGGTTTGATATCAGCGGTGACACGTCATGGTACAACTTTCTGCATGTCCCAAAATAACTGCTAGTTTGTTCCACACACTCTGGTGAGTTTTGTTATATTATTTATAGATAATTATTGTTTGAATTGATTGTTTGAATTTATTTTGTTTTAAGAAGGAGCAAATATGATTTTTTTTCATCTGCTACCTTTCATTTTATATCTTGTTTTTTTTCCCTTTCATATGTCTGTAAATTGTCTTTGTGTTTAAAAAAACCTCAAAATTTCAAAGGTTCAACTAACATTTTTAATTTTAATTTAATTTTATTTATTCATTTTATAATTTTATAATACATTAATGTGTCCTGTTCAGCATTTTTGCCATCTTTTTATTGTCTCACACAAAACTCTGTCTAATATCAGACAAG
>JBBPBX010086179.1:0-14950 GCA_038048925.1 Garcialebias charrua | reverse complement strand
AATGTTAGACCTAAAGTTACGTCCTTGCAGCCTCCCTCTCATTCACACATGTACTCCGTCTTACTGTGGTTGGCTTTCATCCCTCTTCTTTCAAGTGCATGCCTCCACCTCTCCAAGTTCTCCTCCACCTGTTCTCTGTTCTCACTACATATCACAATGTCATCTGCAAACATCATAGTCCACGGGGATTCCTGCCTGACTTAAGCTGTTTGTCAATCCATCACCAGAGCAAACAAGAAGGGGCTCAGAGCCGATTCTTGATGCACTCCCACCTTCAACTTGAAGCTATCTATCACTCCTACAGCACATCTCACCACTGTCCTGCATTCCTCATACATGTCCTGTACCAGTCTAACAAACTTCTCTGCCACTCCATATTTCCTTATACAACACAACACATCCTCACTTGGCACTCAGTCTTATACTTTTTCTAAATCCACAAATACACAATGGAGTTCTTTCTGACCCTCTCTGTACTTCTCCATCAGCATCCTCACAGCAAAGATGGCATCTGTGGTGCTATTGTCCAGCATGAAACTATAGTGCTGCTCACAGATAGTCACCTCTCGTCTAAGTCTTGCTTCCACAACTCTCTCCCAGATCTTTATTGCGTGTGTACATTAACAACAGTTCATAGTCAAAGTCAAACAATAACAGTACTAAGCTTGAAAAAAAATTAATAATCTTTAAAAACAGATTTTAAACAATTTTTAAAACTAGAAACAGACAGAAGTGAGATCAGACAGTGTTTTTAATTAGATCCTAGTCGGAAAGTGCAGTAGAGGCAAAGACCAGCCAAAGCGAGACTTTGTCTTTGGAGATGTTAACCACAAATACTGAGAGGATCGTGTTATACTTCAAAACCAGTGCTAGTGGCAGTAGATTTGTCAGGGTTTACAGGCAGGCTTGAACCCAGTGGTGCAGACAAGACACAGGAGGCAGGAATACAAAGATATTTAATGATAATAAATCAAAAAGCTGACAGGGCAGCAAACTCACTCTTAGGAGACATGATCAACACAGGAGACATCAGGGGAGACCCAACGAGGACACCACAAGGAACTAACTGACAGGCTATTTATACACAGAGACAAGACAGGACGCAATCACAAAACACCTGGGAACAATTAACTAACTAAAGACACAGAGCAGGACTGGTATACTAAATAAATAAAGGTTTAAATAAAGGAGACTAAACTGGAGGTCAAACCAGATGTGATCAAACATTGAGACCCAGAAGGGAAACTAATAAAAGGTTAAACTAAGAGTAAATAAACAAGGAGACTTAAACTAGAAGTAAAGGACTGGAGATGTAGAAACTAAATACAAGAAGTAAGAACTGATAAACAAGGAGACCAGGGGAATTACCAAACCTAAACATTAATAAATACTGGGGCAGGATCTAAGGAATAAGGCTAACCATGAAGCTGGGAAAACTGGTACAAGGGAAACTAAATAAAACTAAAAACAAATATCTAGAGCTGGCTGACAGAAAACAAAAGGAGAACAGAACAAAGGATACCCACTAGATGGCGCCATCCTGGTGCCATCCTGACAGTACCCCCCCCTCAAAGACGCCCCCAGGCGTCCCCAAGAACCCACCCCCCCAAAAAGACAAGGGCGGGCGGAGGGAGGAACAGCAAGGACGGTGGGCGCAAACACAAACAGACAAGGACAAACACCAAGACACAGGCTAAACAAAGAACAAGAACACAAAAAACGTCCAGACGGGCAACGGCCCGTCCATCAGGCAGGAGCCGGTCGGGCGGTCGGCCGGGATGCCGCCCCACAGGCAGGAACCGGTCAGGCGGTCGGCCGGGATGCCGTCCCTCAGGCAGGAGCCGGTCAGGCGGTCGGCCGGGATGCCGTCCCTCAGGCAGGAACCGGTCAGGCGGTCGGCCGGGATGCCGTCCCTCAGGCAGGAGCCGGTCAGGCGGTCGGCCGGGATGCCGCCCCACAGGCAGGAAACGGTCAGGCGGTCGGCTGGGATGCCGTCCCTCAGGCAGGAGCCGGTCAGGCGGTCGGCCGGGAGGCCGCCCCCCAAGGCAGGAACCACGTTGGCTGGTACACAGACACCTGCGGCAGGTGCGGGTGCACAGACCTTGTCGGGCGGTGCGACTACACCTAACGTGGAGACGTTGTCGACGAGATCATCCGTGGACGCTCCGGCGGCGTGGAGACCCACCAAGGCCCACTCAGAAGAGGAAACGATAGTAGTCGTGACATCTGGCCTGGAGACGTCGTCTGCTTCGTCAAGCGGTGAACAGGAATCAGGAGCCAGTCTGGGTGCTGGCGTTGAAAGGTCTGCGGTACGGAGACCTTCCGGAGACGTCAAGACCTCTGGCTGCGAGACCTCGTGCAAGGAGTCCACCAGGACCCTCTTGGCGCAGGAAACTGGAGGGGGTCCCTCCTGGGACCCCTCGGCACAGGCGCAGGAAACTGGAGGGGGTCCCTCCTGGGACCCCTCGGCACAGGAACTGGAGGGGGTCCCTCCTGGGACCCCTCGGCACAAGGAACTGGAGGGGGTCTCTCCTGGGACCCCTCGGCACAAGGAACTGGAGGGGGTCCCTCCTGGGACCCCTCGGCACAAGGAACTGGAGGGGGTCTCTCCTGGGACCCCTCGGCACAAGGAACTGGAGGGGGTCCTCCTGGGACCCCTCGGCACAAGGAACTGGAGGGGGTCCCTCCTGGGACCCCTCGGCACAAGGAACTGGAGGGGGTCCCTCCTGGGACCCCTCGGCACAAGGAACTGGAGGGGGTCCCTCCGAAGACGTGGACCCCTCGGGACCCTCCGAAGACGTGGACCCCTCGGGACCCTCCGAAGACGTGGACCCCTCGGGACCCTCCGAAGACGTGGACCCCTCGGGACCCTCCGAAGACGTGGACCCCTCGGGACCCTCCGAAGACGTGGACCCCTCGGGACCCTCCGAAGACGTGGACCCCTCGGGACCCTCCGAAGACGTGGACCCCTCGGGACCCTCCGAAGACGTCGAGGCGTCGGCGGCGCTGGGACCCTCAAGAGACGTAGAGGCGTCGGCGGCGCTGGGACCCTCAAGAGACGTAGAGGCGTCGGCGGCGCTGGGACCCTCAAGAGACGTAGAGGCGTCGGCGGCGCTGGGACCCTCAAGAGACGTAGAGGCGTCGGCGGCGCTGGGACCCTCAAGAGACGTAGAGGCGTCGGCGGCGCTGGGACCCTCAAGAGACGTAGAGGCGTCGGCGGCGCTGGGACCCTCAAGAGACGTAGAGGCGTCGGCGGCGCTGGGACCCTCAAGAGACGTAGAGGCGTCGGCGGCGCTGGGACCCTCAAGAGACGTAGAGGCGTCGGCGGCGCTGGGACCCTCAAGAGACGTAGAGGCGTCGGCGGCGCTGGGACCCTCAAGAGACGTAGAGGCGTCGGCGGCGCTGGGACCCTCAAGAGACGTAGAGGCGTCGGCGGCGCTGGGACCCTCAAGAGACGTAGAGGCGTCGGCGGCGCTGGGACCCTCAAGAGACGTAGAGGCGTCGGCGGCGCTGGGACCCTCAAGAGACGTAGAGGCGTCGGCGGCGCTGGGACCCTCAAGAGACGTAGAGGCGTCGGCGGCGCTGGGACCCTCAAGAGACGTAGAGGCGTCGGCGGCGCTGGGACCCTCAAGAGACGTAGAGGCGTCGGCGGCGCTGGGACCCTCAAGAGACGTAGAGGCGTCGGCGGCGCTGGGACCCTCCGAAGACACGTCCGTCGAGTCTGCTGCAGGCGAGGAGACGTCCGTCGAGTCTGCTGCAGGCGAGGAGACGTCCGTCGAGTCTGCTGCAGGCGAGGAGACGTCCGTCGAGTCTGCTGCAGGCGAGGAGACGTCCGTCGAGTCTGCTGCAGGCGAGGAGACGTCCGTCGAGTCTGCTGCAGGCGAGGAGACGTCCGTCGAGTCTGCTGCAGGCGAAGAGACGTCCGTCGAGTCTGCTGCAGGCGAAGAGACGTCTGCTGCAGTCGGCGAAGAGACGTCTGCTGCAGTCGGCGAAGAGACGTCTGCTGCAGTCGGCGAAGAGACGTCTGCTGCAGTCGGCGAAGAGACGTCTGCTGCAGTCGGCGAAGAGACGTCTGCTGCAGTCGGCGAGGAGAGCAGAGAGGGGGCCTGAGACCCACGTCTACCCTTCCTTCTGCTGGAGCGAGAAGTCTGAACTGCAACTGGGTCTGGTGCAGTAGGTTCAGGTGCTGTAGGTTCTGGAGTAGCTAACAGATGTAAGTTGGCAGCAGAGTTTGGAGTAGCTTCCTTCAATGTTCTGATTTCACTCAGGAGCGCCAGTAAGGAATCCACGGTGGCGACCTCTGCTGGAAGCTGACTGGTTGTGGTAGAGGTTGTGGTAGAGGCTGCTGGAAGCTGGCTTGTAGCTGTTTTGGCTGCTGGAATCTGACTGGTAGCTGTTTTAGCTGCTGAAAGCGGGCTGGTAGCTGTTTTAGCTGCTGGAAGCGGGCTGGTAGCTGTTTTAGCTGCTGGAAGCGGGCTGGTAGCTGTCTTAGCTGCTGGAAGCGGGCTGGTAGCTGTTTTAGCTGCTGGAAGCTGGCTGGTAGCTGTTTTAGCTGCTGGAAGCTGGCTGGTAGCTGTTTTAGCTGCTGGAAGCTGGCTGGTAGCTGTTTTAGCTGCTGGAAGCTGGCTGGTAGCTGTTTTAGCAGGCTGCTGGTTGTTGGTGGTTGCAGGCTTAAAAACAGGAAAGTCCAGATCTGGTGGAGGACTAGGACGGACTGCCTGGAGTTGGATGAGTGGCTCCAACCAACGCTTCTCTACCAATACTTCGTCCAGAATTTCCTCCATACCAGGGGAGTCAATTAACCATGGGATACAAAGATATTCACTCCACATGGCTGTGGTGGCCTCCCACCTTTCTAACAGACTGCAGGAAGAGTCTGTGTTCAAATATCTCTGGACTGTTTCACAGAGCCTTGAATAATCCTCAAAAGGGAGTCTGGAAAAACAATACTTGTCTGCTGGGTTCATGTTTTATGGTGGTGTCCTACTGTCAGGGTTTACAGGCAGGCTTGAACCCAGTGGTGCAGACAAGACACAGGAGGCAGGAATACAAAAATAGATATTTAATGATAATAAATCAAAAAGCTGACAGGGCAGCAAACTCACTCTTAGGAGACATGATCAACACAGGAGACATCAGGGGAGACCCAACGAGGACACCACAAGGAACTAACTGACAGACAGGCTATTTATACACAGAGACAAGACAGGACGCAATCACAAAACACCTGGGAACAATTAACTAACTAAAGACACAGAGCAGGACTGGTATACTAAATAAATAAAGGTTTAAATAAAGGAGACTAAACTGGAGGTCAAACCAGATGTGATCAAACATTGAGACCCAGAAGGGAAACTAATAAAAGGTTAAACTAAGAGTAAATAAACAAGGAGACTTAAACTAGAAGTAAAGGACTGGAGATGTAGAAACTAAATACAAGAAGTAAGAACTGATAAACAAGGAGACCAGGGGAATTACCAAACCTAAACATTAATAAATACTGGGGCAGGATCTAAGGAATAAGGCTAACCATGAAGCTGGGAAAACTGGTACAAGGGAAACTAAATAAAACTAAAAACAAATATCTAGAGCTGGCTGACAGAAAACAAAAGGAGAACAGAACAAAGGATACCCACTAGATGGCGCCATCCTGGTGCCATCCTGACAAGATTAGTTAAATATGAAGGTGACAAACCCAACAATGTCTTAAAAATTAGAGTAAACCAATGAATTTCACAACGAGTATGTAGAGAAGAGTCAGAGAGTCAGAGAGTCTTTATTGTCATTTGCACCGCATGTGGTACATGTGATGAAAACGAGATTATGTACACGGGGTCCCAGTTACATCCAACAACAAATGGATGTAACTGGGACCCCGTGTACATAATCTCGTTTTCATCATGTGAAATTCATTGGTTTACTCTAATTTTTAAGACATTGTTGGGTTTGTCACCTTCATATTTAACTAATCTACTGCCACTAGCACTGGTTTTGAAGTATAACACGATCCTCTCATTTAACAAGAGAATAGAGGTGAGAATGATGTGGAACATGTGAAACAAAGCAGTGTGATAAGTTGTGTCCAGTTTACGAATGGCAATCTTACAAGCATATATGTAAATTGTGTTTCCATAATCCAACAGAGATACAAGTTTTTTTTCATCAATGCTGTCTTTTGCAACCAATGTAAACAAAGAGTGATTTTTTTTTTTAAGATAACCAAGTCTTGGTTTAACCTTAGATTGTAAAATATTAACATGATGTGAAAAGGACAGCACACTATCGATCCAAATTCCCAAATACCGTATTTATAAACTGTGTTACCTCTTATATAATATCATCGTTTAAAGAGGGGAAGTCTACCGAAGTATGTATGGTTCCTCCTCCATGACCGAACCACATCTACACCATCAGGTTCAAAAGTAATATCTGTGCTCTTTTGTGATTTCATTTTCCTCTTCAGTTTAGATCTTTACGCCAAATTTACACTACATGCGGTCCGTTTCCGCCCCGCTCCGCAGGTCGCAGCTGAGCGAGTCCAGTTTACACTACCTCCGCTCCGCTCTGGTCTGCCTGGATGCGCCGCTCCGAGACGCATGCGCGGGAATTGCGAGATCGCGCGATAAATCAAGTGATAAATAAGTAAGTCAGAACAAAACAATTCATTCGGTGGAAGAAGGAGAACAACAGTAGAGACTGCTGCCTTGATCTTCTCTCGTAAATGAGCGACAGGACATGGTTTGAGCAACAGGAAGTGATGTATTACATTTCAGAATAAAATACTTTATTTTTATTTATTTATTGTATTGCGTTTGTAGGCGTAGTCATAAATGATAGTTTGACAGCATTTTTGTACAAATAAATCCGTATAGAGCTAGGATTAAGTCCGCCCGTGGTGATTTTATTTTGTAAATACGGAAGTTGTGCTCGTTCCTTTTCCTGTTGGTGCGACGTAATCTTCAAAAGTTGACTCCGGCACAGCTCCGGCGTCCGGCAGAAATAGAAATATTTCTAATTTTGACGGACTGCCGTCCGCTCGGCGCAGCTCGCCGCCGCAGTGCGGAGCCAGTGTAAATTCTGTCATTGATTATAATGGGTGCGTATTTGCTGCGGAGGTCGGACCAGAGCGGGGCGGAGCCGGAACGCATGTAGTGTAAATTTGGGGTTAGTGTTTCTTGTGAAATCTCCCATTTACCCTCAGTGAGCCTCTTTTGTGTTTTTCCAGCCACTTTGCAACCCTCACCTGTCCCCAATCAGCATTCAGCCCAGGTGTTCCCACTTTCCTCTTTCACTCAGTTTGTTATTTAAATGGTCTATTGTCACCACCTCACAAGCAGCTTATTATTCTGGATTTATGTCAAACATCTCAGTCCTCCCTCTCAGAGCTCCTCTTTGTTCTCCCTCTTGTTCCCTTTCATTCTCTTCATACATTAGCTCCTCAAATTATTCTATCTATCTATCTATGGTATCTATCTATCTATGGTATCTATCTATCTATCTATCTGTCAGGATTTACTCTGAAGGCAGGAACGAACCCAATGGTGCAGACAAGAGTACTCAGGGAGCCAGGAATACAAAAATAGATATTTAATAATTATCCATACAAGGGGAGACCCAACGATGTAGCTACAAAGGACAGGACTCACAGACAGGTTTATATACACAGGACGTCCATTGGGCAGAAGTTGTCGGGCGGGCGGTCGGGAGGCCATCCATCAGGCAGAAGTCGGGCGGGCGGCCGGGAGGCTATCCAGTGCCAAGGGCCTTGGGAGATGCAGTTGATGACCTGGAAATCTGGAGAGCTGCAGCGAGCCACATGAGTACCTGGAGAGCTGCAGATGACAAGACCTCAGAAGCGGCAGGCAGCGAGAGATCCACCTCGGGGGCTACATGCGAAGAAGAGGCCAGGAGAGCTGTTACATGCGGCGAGGGATCCACCTCGGGGGCTGCATGCGGCAAAAAGGTCAGAAAAGCTGTCTCATGCGGCGAGGGGTCCACCTCGGGGGCTGCATGCAGCATAATGACCAGGAGAGCTGTTGCATGCAGCGAGGGATCCACCTCGGGGGCTGCATGCAACGACGAGACCAGGACAGCTGACGCATGCAGCACGGGAACCACCTCTGGGACTGCATACGGCAAAGAGACCAGGAAAGCTGTCGCATGCGGCGAGGGATCCACCTCGGAGGCTGCATGCGGCCAAGTAGATGTGTCAGTGGAGCGGGGACCCTCTGTGGACGTTGAGGCGTCGGCGGAGCGGAGACCCTCTGTGGACGTTGAGATGTCGGCTTCATACTGTCAGGATTTAACTCTGAAGGCAGGAACGAACCCGATGGTGCAGACAAGAGAACTCAGGGAGCCAGGAATACAAAAATAGATATTTAATAATAATAAAGAAAATAGCTGACGGGGTAGCAAACTCACTCTTAGGAGACAGGAATGCAACAAGGGGAGACCCAACAATGATGTGACAAAGGACAGGACTCACAGACAGGTTTATTTACACAGACAAGACAGGACATGATGACAAACAGCTGGGAACACAAGGAGAAATAAATCAAGACAAGGATGAGATAAACAAGGCGAACGCAAGGAGAAATAAATCAAGACAGGGATGAGATAAACAGGCGCACAGACAAGGGGTGACCACAAGATGGAGCCATCCTTACACTATCTGTCTGTCTGTCCGTCCGTCCGTCCGTCCGTCTGTCTATCTATCTCAATCTCTTTTGTAGCCCAACATGCTACATGCTACTAGCATGTCTTTCCAGCCTGATCTATCTTACTCACTTGAAACAACTCCTCTTCCTCCACTATGCTGTCTAGCCTCTGTTTCAACTCATTGTACGTCTTCTGTTTTGCCTTTGCTACACCCCTCTTTGCACTACATTGTATCTCCTTATATTCCTGTTTACTTTAAGCAGCACAACAGCTTAGTGGTTGGCACTTTTGCCTCACAGTAAAAATGTCCTACATGGGTTCAATCCCTTGTTTGGATCCGTGGTCTTTCTGTGGGGAATTTGCATGTTCTCCTTGTGTTTGTGTGGGTTTTCTTCTCCAATTTCCTCACAGTCCAAAAACTTGCATGTTAGGCTGCCTTTAGGCTCAGACCTCCCTTTCACTGTCCTATCTAGGATAAAGTTTTTCTCTGAATAATGTACAGAATTTCATTTTTCTGCCGCCAGGTTTCCTTGTCACTTTTCTCTGTTCAAATAGCACATCATGTACTTTACTATCTCTTCAATCACTGTTGCTCTAGTAGCTCAGTCATCTGGAAGCTCTGTCTTACCACTCATGGCTCCTCTCTAAAATTCTCCCAACATTCTTCCTTCTTCAGCTTCCACCATTTGGTCTTCTTTTTTCCCTTTGCTCTTTTCCATCTTCTTTATCACAACGCATTCTACCCACCACCATCCGCTGCTGTTTTACCATGCTCTACCCTGTCAATACCTTACAGTTTTCAATTGTTCTCAGGTTATCTTTACACAGAATGTAGTCTGCCTGTGTAATTCTGCTTCGATTCTTACTGGTAACCCTGTGTTCCTCCCTCTTTTTGAAATAGGTTATGACTACAGTGCAAACTTTCCATCCTCTTAGCAAAATCCATTATCATCTGTCCTTCCTGGTTTATTTCCTTGACACCAAACCAACCCATCACTTCCTCATCCCCTCTGTTTTCTTCAACAGTATGTTCATTCAGGTCTGCTCCAATCACCCCTCTTTCCTCCCTGGAAACACTATCCCTTCATCCAAATCTGTCCAGGGCAGTACGGTGGCACAGCTGGTAGAGCTGTTTCCTCTCAGCAAGAAGGTTGTTATTGAAGAGAAAAGAAAGGACTTGTTACAAAACTGTGTCGTGACATAGTTTCACTCTGTAAATTATTTCTTGACACCAAACCTACAATCAGGCCATGCTGTTGTTCAAATAATTAAGTCACATAACATTCTAGTTAGTAGGTCACATAACATTCAAGTTTACTGTAGTCATGTAATATTCAAGTAAGATTTTTCTGGGTGGGGTTGGTAAGTTCTTTTCATGCATGCAAGGGTTTTCTCTGGGTCTTTTGTTTTTTTTCCCACAGACCAAAAATATGCATGTTAGGTTGATTGGTATCTCAAAATTGTCTCTAGGTGTGAGTGAGAGAGTGAATAATTGTTTGTCTCATTTGTCTCTATGTGTCCCTGTGATGGACTTGTGGCCTGTCCAGTGTGTACCCCACCTCTTGCACAGTGGCTGCTGGATGGGCACGTGACCCCCGCAACCTGAGAACGAAGAAGCGGGTAAAGATAATGGAAGGGTGGATGAATTTCTCTTTGTCCTCTACCTCACTTTCAATCTGTGGAGCACAACCACTGAAAACAGTCAAGATCAGACTTTCTTCTTCTACTTTACGACACATCACTCTGTGTAACGTTTGTGACCTCTACTATGTTCCTTGCAAATTCCTCCTTTACCCATTTCTCTTCCTATCCACACCATGGCAAAACACACTAAACCCTGTCCCAATGTTGTGAAACATGGACCTTCCATTTGGTCTCTTGGACACTAACTTTTCCTGTCATTGTCCCCACAATTAGAGTTGCTATCTCCAGACCATGCTTCACTTTCTTCTTTTTCCTCTGTCTCCTGTCTTATTTCCCTACTCATGACATTTGACACACGGTAGTACAATTTCTGCCTGCACTCTATTTGTCAACAGCAGAGAAAGTGAAAGTTATTAACCCAGGGTTCAACCAATTTTATATGGTGCTATATGGATGAACTCACGTGTTTGTTTTGGCAAAAGTGTTTTAAGCCAGATGCACTTCCTTGCACTGTTCTCACACTTTAACCAGGCTTGGCACTGGCACAAGAGATTCACTGGCTACTGCTTCCTAGTGGCTGCTTTGTTTTACTGTCAGCTCTTGCCATATCAAGTTTTGGTAAGTAATAATGCTAGATGGTACAGAATGAGTCATCATCATCAATGACAACAACAAAAAAAACTTTTTTTTTTCCACTCTCTGCAGTATCCTACTGTCATCACATGTACAACAGTTCATCATCAGTTGCTCCTGCTAGCACCTTGCAGATGCTGGATGCTGTCTACCATGGTGCGCTAAAATTCATAACTGGTTGTAACTACCGCACCCATCACTGCACCCTGTAATCACTGGTCAGTTGGTCATCAACTTCATGTAGACGCTCACACTGGTACATTTTCATCTTAAATCACTCCTTGGTCTACTCCCTTCATACATCTCCTCCTACATGTCACTTCATCAGTGCAGCTACAGCGTGCACGCTAACGACATAATTACCTGCAGCGTGCCCTCAGTGCAGACTGGATTTGGCAAAAGGGCCTTCTCTTACTTTGCTTCTGTAACCTGGAATAACTTGTAAAAAGATCTAAAGTTGTCGACTTTGACCTCTTTCGTGGATTTTAAACAACTGTTAAGCTTATTGCAAAAAACAATGCAGACATGTTCCTGTTTTTAGTCTTTTACAATGCTATGTATTGTAGCTGTTTTTTTACATTTAATTCCTTTTTTTTGGTTCTTTTTTTTAAACCGGTCTCTCTTATAAATGAGTCCTCGTGACTCACTCAGACTAACTTGTATAATAAAAAAGGTTGAATGAATACTCAAGGTCAGAGACACCCACCTCACAAAACTGATAAACTTTCCCTAATTCTATTGTTATTTTATCGCTACACTGAGAGGCTGGGTGATGTGATGTGCTGAGCTTCTGAAAAGCTTCGGTCGTGTTATGTTTTCAAAGCTTCCACCAGAGGGTAACATCATACAAGTTCTCCTACTGTGTCCTTGTGGTCAAAGAGGGGAAATCCATAGATATAATAAACACATGTGTATATTATATCTATGGGGAAATCCCCCTCAAACAGATGCTATGTTGAAAAAGCCCTCCCTTCTTGAACACCAAAAAATAGTGACATTTGGACCTTCCACAGCTCACGTCACGTTTACTCAGCACTTCTCTGTCCATATGCAAGACAGAAACCAAAAGATGAGACAGACAAGTGGTTTGTCTGCAAGAGGACTCCTACCAGGAACCAAAACTTTAAAAAGTCACATGTGAAGAGGAGGCGAGAAACTAAAATTCAGAAAAAAGTTTTTTCTCAGAATTGAAAACATTTGTTTGTAAATTTAGCTGCAGATTAAATTAGAATGAATTCTACGAAACTCTGAAGAGATGCAGCTCTCTGAGTGCAACTTCCGTCTGTGGTTCTTATTAAAATGCAGTTTTACACGAACTAATGCAGAATTTAACCTGCATTAGTTCATGTAAAGCACCTTATCGTTAAAAAACAGGTGTCTTATGGCACATTTAGGAAACGTCCGCATGATAAAATTATGAGAAATTGTATGAAAATTGACGAAATCACCTCTAAAATGCTAGTTTTGTTGAAATTTCACAGAAAAGCAACAACAGACAAATGTGTACGTAAGATGAGTTGCTGAGATAGATAATTTGTGGTTTAGGATAAAAACCAAAGTTGTTCAATGATTAGCTTAAAGGTCACTGCTTTGCATTATCACACATTTTAAAAGTACATTAAATTTAACTAGTAGATAAGAGTTAGCATGTCCAGCAGGCTAACAACAAATGTTTAAACACTAAATGCAATAATTAAACTCATGACTGTTTCTCTGCGAATCTTGTTGCAGGTGAACATTTAAAATGTAAGCACTTTGATACAAATTATTGGTGAAATAAATGTAAGCTTATTGTGTCTTTGCAAAAAACAACTTGCCGACTGAGGTTTTACAGATGTTACAGAAAAAGGCCCATTTTTGATCAAAGATGCTCACAGGAAATTACATTAAAAAACCAAACCTAATGTGTGTTTGTTTCATCTATTTTAATGTTTAATTTAATTTAAAAATTTTAAACAAGGAATTTAAACCATGCAAACACACCTGCAAGACCTGAAAATGCAGCTTTTGTTTGCATAAACAGTAAAAGAGGTATACCTGACATTTTTCTAAGATTCCTGTATGGGCTGTGAGCTGTGTGGAAAAGTAAAATAAAATAAAATTGTCTAAGTAAAAGAGGAAGGAGAGGGAGAGGGGGGAGAGATGTGAAACTAACTAGAACGTCACGGATGCTGTCGCAACAGGAAACGCATCATCTGAGAGGGAGGGAAAAGAATGAAGGGGAGATTTAGAGAAGTTTTATTTATTTCTCTGATGAACTGACAACACAGCATCATCTGGAAACAGCTGTGTTCCTTCTGTCCAACCACACTTTAATAGTCACGTAAGTTCTGATGCATTTACTCTGATGTTTGGATCAAGGGACTCTGTTGGCGTCTGCTGAAAGGATTCATTTGAGAAGAGCAAAATGGATTTAAAAAACAAGATGCCAATTTTCATCTTCTTGATTCTCCACATAAATCAAGTGTCAGGTAATGATTCACTTTAATATATACCATAATAATTTTATTGTGGCTTGTTCTGCCTTTTTTTGTGTGTGTTTTTGGTCATTTTGGAACGATTTGAACTGAATTTTTGAGAAAGCTTCATTATAATTTAAAAATCAGTACATAAATGGCATAATTTCTAAATTTTGAAAAAAATTCATATTTTAGCTCCATCAGTTTGATGATTAATAACATAGAAATTGGGTGACAATAAGTTCCCTTTTACTGTACAAAACATATAAACAAAAAATCACCACCTTTATGACAACACATCCCGTAAATCGTTTTCAAGATCACATCTGTTTTTGTCAACACAACTTCCTTTTCTTCTTTAGAACACATTTTTGGAGGGACATAAAAAAAAAAAACCTCTCAGCATATATTTAGCATTCATTTGAATTAAAGTTCAAAAACCAGATTGCGGAAATGTTTCCTCTCCTATTACGCATGCAAAGAAGTGCTTTACATGTAAGGAAATCGAAATGGTTGCGTAAAAGCAGATGTCAAAAATCTTTTTCTTTCTTTTTTTTGGTCACAGGAACAAGTGTCTCCCCGCCTGAGAAACTGGAAGTGATCATATCAGATGGGGAGGTGACAATGTTTTGGGAAGGTACCCTGGACGCCTCCTCAAATTTGGTGTATAATGTACAAATGGCAAAGTAAGTTTAAATTTCAGTAAGAGCCCTCTTCCTAAAATGTAATGTTCTGTTCAATCAGTCCTATTCACCTTCATTTCTGTCCATTTTCCTTCTCCTTTTGTTTCCCGTGTTACAGATGTTTTAGTATTTTTCAGAGCACAGATTGTTTCGAAAATTCTACATTTTATCTGATCCAGCGTGTCTTTTTGTCCCATTTGATGACCAGTGAGTTCACTTTCTTTCAGATACACTGATGAGTGGGCTGAGGTTACCAGCTGCACCAAAATCACACAGACCTTCTGTCACCTTACCAGTTTAATTCAAGACTACAGCGCCTGCTACAAGGTCAGAGTTCAGCTGGCAACAGGAGATAAACACTCCACTTGGATACAGAAAAAGTTTTATCCAAATCAAAGTAAGTATTTCAGTTTAGTGTCTGTGAAACATTAGTTACATCATGATTGGTAAATTATTATTATTATCATGTTTTATTTATAGGTCAGCTGCTTCCTCCCTTCTTCTCTTTGTGGGCGACATCCAGCACCTTGACAGTTCAAGTACATGAGAAACCCATTATGAAAAAACTCTTTCCATTTGGAGTCACATACACTATCTACATAGAGGAACGAGACAATAAGGTGGGTTTTGAAGTCACAATGCACACTTTAGACAATAAGTTAAAAGATTAAAAAATGGGTCATTTAGGAGAAAGTTTTGTTTTTTATAGGGATGCGCGATATTATCGGCATGGTATCGGTACCAGCCGATATTAGCGATAAAGTTAAATATCGGGCATCGGCAATTCCATCAAAATGTTTTACAGATATAAAAGGCTTCTGTTTTAAGTTCATTTTTAATTTAAGAAACTGTCAAGTATTATTGCACTACTAC
>JBBPBX010086176.1:0-14950 GCA_038048925.1 Garcialebias charrua | reverse complement strand
GATCAAGAAAGGTCATCAGAGACTCTACTTCCTCAGACGGCTGAGACGAGCTGGTCTGAGTAGCTCAGTCCTCACCTCCTTCTACAGGTGTGCAGTGGAGAGCATCCTGTGCTCCAGCATCAACGTGTGGCATGGAGGCTGCACAGCTGCAGAAAGAAAACTCTGCAGAGAGTGGTGAAGGCTGCACAGAAGATGTTGGAGTCAGTCTCCCCACCATCACAGACATCTGTAGATGTCGAGTTACGACACCTGCGACCTACGACAACGCGGACTTACGATTTGCCTCTTTGAAAGAATGCCGTCGACATACGGCAAAAAAAAAAACGGACTTACGATCGAGGTACATTAGAAGTATGTAATCGAGATACGGCAAAAAAAGTGCGTCATTACGGCAAGCGTCAAGGTGGGGGAGGGGTACAGCACCTTGAGTGTTTGCGCATGACAGTGTGCGTGACCCTGGAGTAGGGGTGGGGCGACACTGCCGTAATATTTAAAGGGAGGCGCCATCTTGACCACGTTGTTGAGTTTCGGCGAGAGAGAGAAAAGCAAACGTACGTATCAATCATCATTAGCATTGCATTAATTCAGTTAGCATTAGGTATTAGCGACAAGGTTTAGCGACAGTTATTTTATTAGCCACAGGTAGCATAGGTTTAGCGAGAGGTATTTTATTTGCCACAGGTAGCATAGGTTTAGCGAGAGGTATTTTATTAGCCACAGGTAGCATAGGTTTAGCGAGAGGTATTTTATTAGCCACAGGTAGCATAGGTTTAGCGAGCTGTATTTTATTAGCCACAGGTAGCATAGGTTTAGCGAGAGGTATTTTATTAGCCACAGTTAGCATAGGTTTAGCGAGGGGTTTTTTTACATTTTTTTTGTGAGAGTTAGTTAAAATGGGACCCAAGAGGCCTTCGAAGTCCTCTGATAAGGGTGCAGGTAAGAAACCCAGGCAGACCATAACCCTCGAGACGAAGCTAAAGATCGTTAAAATGTGTGATGGGGGCATGTCAGCGACTGAGGTAGCAGCGAAGCTAGGCTTTCCACGTTCGACGGTGGGGACGATCAAGGCAGACAGAGAGAGAATTCTTGACCAAGTGCGTCGTTCCGCACCCATGAAGTCCACAATTATAACGAAGCAGAGAACAGGTGTGTTGGTGGAGATGGAGAGGTTGCTCTTGGTTTGGATCAAGGACAATGCTCAAAGGCACGTGCCCGTGAGCATGGCCGTGAAAAGGGAGAAGGCGTGCATGATTTACTGCACGCTGAAAGCTAGGAGTCAGGGAGGTGCGGGGGTGGAGGGGGCAGGACAGAGCGACCCAGGCGAAGGCACGTCCCAACAGAGCGACTCAGGCGAAGGCACGTCCCAACAGAGCGATCCTGGAGAAGGGACGTCAAGCAGCACGTCAGCGAGGGGTGATGGGGGAGAGGGGGACACTGGAACTGAGGAATTCACTGCCTCCAAAGGATGGTTTCAGCGCTTTAAGGAGAGAGCAAATTTGCACAACCTAAAAATACAGGGTGAGCATTTAATTTCTCTTTTTTTTGTTTGTTACAGCAGTCCATGACTTCCGTTTTTTTTTAATTCCTTTTATTACAGTGTTACACCAGGTTAACCATGCCATGTTTGTGTACATTGAGCATTTAATTTCTCTTTTTTTTTGTTTGTTACAGGTAGTCCATGACTTCCGATTTTTTTAAATTCCTTTTATTTGTGTGCATTCAAACAGGTGAGGCAGGAAGTGCTGACCACGCAGCAGCTGAGGCCTTCCCTGACACACTGGCTGAGGTCATCAGGGACGGCGGGTACACTGCCCAGCAAGTGTTTAATGTCGATGAGACAGGCCTGTTCTGGAAGCGTTTGCCCAACAGGACCTACATTAGCAGAGACGAGCGAATAGCAGCAGGTCACAAAGTTGGCAAGGAGCGCCTGACCTTGCTGCTTGGGGGGAATGCTTCTGGGGACTGCAAACTCAAGCCCTTGTTGATTTATCAATTTGAAAGCCCCAGAGCCTTCAAAAATATTGATAAAAGAAAGCTTCCAGTCTATTGGGCATCAAATAGGAAGGCCTGGGTAACGTTGGAAGTGTTTTCAAATTGGTTTAAGCAACATTTTGTGCCAGATGTCCGACGTTTTTGCACTTCCAAAAAGATTCCCTTTAAAGTCCTGCTGGTGTTGGACAACGCTCCAGGACACCCCCCTGATCTCACCGACATTCACACAAATGTGAAGGTGGTGTACCTTCCTCCTAACACGACCTCGCTGATCCAGCCGATGGACCAGGGGGTGATAAGTACGTTTAAGGCATACTATCTCCAGAGGGTCATTCGTAACGCTTTGGAGGCAACCGGAATGACTCCAGGTGTCAGCCTCAAAGACTTCTGGAGAACATACAACATCCACGATGCTGTGCTGAACATTGATCACACCTGGAATCGTGTGACTCAGAACAACCTGAGCGGCGTGTGGAAGAAGTTGTGTCCACAGCTTGTTCAACAGGTACACGATTCCAGGGAAGTTGACAATGTCATTGAGGACATTGTGAGGATGGGCAGGTCACTGGAGCTCGAGATGGACGTGGATGATGTCCAAGAGCTTCTGGGATCAACAGGAGAGGAGCTGTCTGTGGACGACCTCGTTCTACTGGACAGGCACGTCCCGGCTGAGGAAGTGGTGCAGGCCAACCTTAACCCACCCAAGACCTTCAGCCGGCAGGAGTTGGCATTGGCTTTCAAGGACTTCCACAGCGGCTTGGCCCGGTTAGAGAGGCAGGACAAAGATGGGGAGAGGTTTGAGAGGGCTCAAAGAGTCATCTTGGGCGGGCTTGTGTGTTATCAGCAGATCCTGGACGTGAAGAAGCAAGAGGCTGTGCAGAGCAGCATGTTGAAATTCGTCACAAAGGTCTCTGCAGCTCCTCCAGGATCTGCTGGTGCACCAGAAGATCCAACTCCAGTCAGTCCTCTTGCAGCAAGCCCGGACGAGTCCATGGACAGCTCACCCTCTCCCCAGTAAAAGACGCCTCCCCGCTCCCTCCCTCCAGGTACAGTAATGAATTGTTATTTTTATTTTTCTGAGTTGTGTCATGTTACACACAATAACTTCATCTGTTAATCAATTTGTATCTGCTTATGTTCAGCCTGCTGCTCCTCCTCCTCCACCTCCTCTCCACCAGCTCCACCATCCCATCAATGACCTGCCCACCTTCACATACCAGCACAGCATCGTCGGAAAGGTACAGCAAAGACATGTCAATGTTTTTTCCTGTAGTTTTTGTTTTATGCTACATCTACTGTAATCATCACCTCTCTCTCGGCAGCCTCCAAAGCGTCACGCCCCCCTGGTCCATCCACACATGTGCACCACACCAATCAGGTTAGGACAAGATGTTTGTCATTTTCAGGTCTTCACAGGTCCACCTGTAAGTGCACATGTTCATTTTTGTGTTGTTGTAATTTCTTCACAGCTCACAGCTCACCGTGGACTTTCCTCATGGATGGACGTGTGTCCACTCTGTCCTGCCTGCCTGCCTCTCTCCCTCTAGCACCTCTCCATCATTGCACCACACCAATCAGGTTAGGACAAGATGTTTGTCATTTTCAGGTCTTCACAGGTCCACCTGTAAGTGCACATGTTCACTTTTGTGTTGTTGTAATTTCTTCACAGCTCACATCGTGGACTTTCCTCATGGATGGACGTGTGTCCACTCTGTCCTGCCTCTGTCGTCCAGGACATCAGTCCTGCCTGTCTCTGGTGTCCTTCCATCTGCCTCCATCCATCACCTGTGTCAACACCTTCTGCATGTATGACTGCTGCAAAAACAAACAAAAAAACACCTGTTCTGATGGACAGAACTGCTCACATCAGGACCACACCACTGAGCCCACACCTGGCCTAAAATGCTCCCATCATTCATGGTTGAGCACTGGCTAAGCAGTTCCATCTGATCCAGGTTTGAACTTGAGAAAAACATCAGTGTCTACCTACACTTCAGTCAAAGTAAGGACATTTTGTTTCCTTGTTTCCTTTTTCTGCTGCTTCTAGCTTTTTTTAGAGTTCATGGACTTTTTCATGCACATGGACTGCACACAAACACAAACACCACATGGACTGCACTGGTTTCAAAAACATGATGGTTGCAACATGTTTCGGATGGATGTGATTTTCGGCTGATTTGGTGCTGATTCATGTCAATAAGCTGGTGCTGCTGCTGCTCCTGCTAGATGGATGGATGGATGAATGGATGGGAGTTCCTGCTGATTTGCTGCATTTTGATGTTAACAGCTGCTGCTCAAAGAGAAGTGTTCATGTTTCATGGTTGAACTCATTTGCAGATTATGGCTGAGAACTGTTCAGGAAGAGATTTGTATTTTGTATGCTTTGTCTGTGCTGAAAAAAACATTACAGTACTGTACCTGTACATGCTGTACTGGTTTTGTGTGTTTATGGATGAATGTGTGGTATAATGTGTTATCTAAGTGTTTGTAAATAAAGTTCTGTGCATGTTTATGGCCCAGGATGTCCGCTTGTTCAGTCTCATGCCGTTAAATGTGTGTGCGGAGCTCCGTTAGCGGTATAGCCGCGACCTACATCAGAAATGCGGACCTACGACAGGCACGTGTTTTTGGTCCGCGAGATACGGCAGAATCGACCTAAGTCACACCCGTAGGTCCGGATCCCTGACGTAACTCGAGGGTTCCCTGTACACCTCCAGATGCAGGAAGAGGGCCATCTGCATCATGAAGGACCCTACTCACCCTGCGCACACATGTACAGGTAGTCCTCGACTTGCGACATAGATATGTTCCTACGCTGCATTGTAAACCGATTTTCGACATAAGTCAGAATATACGTACATACTGCACCATATACATGTACAGTACTGTATTACCAAGCACTAACACAGTACCCTACATAATTATAAAAAAAACGCATACATTTGGGAGCCCTAATGAAGGGCAAAAAGAGTTAATGGCCTACTAGTATGCTGTTGACGCCGTTCTCCTCGGTCCATCCGCCGTACCTGTATTCCGTTTTCCCTTCACAGTACAGTACAGTATTCTTCCGCCGCTGCGTCACGACGTTTATGACGTAAAACCGAGTAACTCAAAATAAGGCTTTTTATAGTAAATGGGAGATGCGTCGTGACAACGAAACGTCGTAACCCGAGGACTACCTGTATTGCCCCGCTCCCCTCAGGAAGGAGGTTGAGGAGCATAAAGTGTAGAACCACTAGACTGAGGAACAGCTTCTACCCTGAGGCTGTTAGACTCATGAACATCTTCTAACCAGAATAATCACTGTGAAATATCACATCATGTTGCTGCTGATCTGTTTCATGTTGCTGCTGATCTGTTTCATGTTGCTGCTGATCTGTTTCATGTTGCTGCTGATCTGTTTCATGTTGCTGCTGATCTGTTTCATGTTGCTGCTGATCTGTTTCATGTTGCTGCTGATCTGTTTCATGTTGCTGCTGATCTGTTTCATGTTGCTGCTGATCTGTTTCATGTTGCTGCTGATCTGTTTCATGTTGCTGCTGATCTGTTTCATGTTGCTGCTGATCTGTTTCATGTTGCTGCTGATCTGTTTCATGTTGCTGCTGATCTGTTTCATGTTGCTGCTGATCTGTTTCATGTTGCTGCTGATCTGTTTCATGTTGCTGCTGATCTGTTTCATGTTGCTGCTGATCTGTTTCATGTTGCTGCTGATCTGTTTCATGTTGCTGTGTTCATTCGTGCTCATCTGCTCACACAGACTCGTGTTCGTGCTGCTGTTTGATGTATTGTTTTTGTACTATTAGCGCTTAGTGTGTATTTGGTTAATGTTTTTCTTAGTTCATATCTTAGATCTTATTACTGTTTTTATTTTACATTTTATAATTTTGTTAGCTGCAACTGGGACCCTGTGTACACAATTTTGTTCCGCCACATGTATGACAATAAAGAAACTTGAATCCTTGAATATCTGTAAAACTATATGAGTTATGGACATACAGTATTTTGTTTGCTAGTGTTGATTTATTATTAAATATAAAGTGTGGTGTCTTTGTGTGTTTCACTTGTGGCTGATTTTTCTTTTCTCTGTGAAAAAGAAGTTAAATAGTAACCCCCCCCCCCCACACACACACACACACACACACACACACACACTCCTCTTTGTGCCAGCGGCCTGGACCCTCTGTGGCCCCGGCTCCTCTCTAGTCCGGTTCTCATGCATTCCAAGTGGCCCCAGAAACCCGGTGTTCCCATGTTGGAGTGGCTGCAGCTCCACGGCGTGGCCCGTCCTCCGTGCCAGCTGCTTTTCTCTCCTGCAGCCACCCTGGAATGTTAAGCCCCACTTGTGGGTGCCTTTGTTCCCATCATGCAATGCAAACACAAGACAAAGTGGCTTTTCATTGTGTTGGCTACTCCGGTTCCTCCCAAATCCTCCCTCTCACTCAGTCTTCCTCTGTTTGCACAAAGAAACGTGTGCGAGCACCAGCCTCACACCGACGTGCATGGACCTGCACGCCTGATGCTGTGTGCACAGGAAGTGATGTCATCCTACAACTACACACATGGAGCCTTTCGTTACTGAGAGGGATGGAACGTTTGCTTTAGTCCTGTCAGAAGCTGCAGAGTCTTAAATCACGTCAGAACCACCGAGAACGTTCTATAGAGAAAACCAAAGGTCACAAATAAAGAAAGTTTGTGTTTCTGCCTTTTGGCTTCATGTTCACTGAGATCTTTGCAAATGTCAATGCTAGAACCTTCAGTTTATTTTATAGATATACTTTTTATACTTTTTATACTACTATGAAAAAACTCAGGACAGTATTACACTTTTATTGTTTTCATTTTATGCTTATGTTCATTGAATGTTTAGTGTTTTAGTGTTGGTGTAAATTTTCATACTTTTATACTACTATGAATAAACTCGGGACAGTGTTACACTCTTACTATTTTATGCTTATGTTTATTAAATGTTTTAGTGTTTAGTGTTTAGATGGTTACTGTTGCACCGAGGGACTGAGAGAAACGCCATTTCGGTCCTGTGTATGTCTTGTACATATTGCAGATCTGACAATAAAGTTGACTTTGACTTGACTTTGACTTTTGAGATCACTTTCAGGCAGACTCGTTAACTGTCAAAGACATTTACAGTTTGTTTAAACAGAATAAACGTCATCATTTATGAGTTTTAACGTCTAACTTCTGTTTTGCATTAGACCATGAGTTATGTTTTTTTAAAAGTCTTGGTTCCTGAAGCTGGTATTTCACCACAAGTTCATTCTTGAAAAAGTTGCAGATGTCTCAAAATGTTTGCAGGTCCCCTCACGTGACTCACAGGAACCTTCAACGAGATTCAAGTCAGGAGGAACTCATCGCAGATATTTTTTTACAGCTGAATCTTTTTTTTTTTTTTTGTTACACATTTTGCAAGGGTGGGGGTGAAAACAAAACAGCAGTTTCCTCTGTAGCTGAATGAGAATGAGCAGTCTTGAAGAAGAAAATTAAAATTATTTATTTTTATAATAAATAATAATAATAATAAACTTTATTTGTATAGCACCTTCCTACAATGCCTTGCATTGACCAAGGTGCTTAACAGGATAAAAAGATGAATAAACTGGAACAATAAATCAATGAAAATAGAATAAGAAACAACCTTGTACCTTGAGCGAGGCACCTCCAGCAGGTGTTGACTGGCAGATCGTAAAGCTCTGCCGGGCTGATGGACTTTCAAAAGTTCTGAGATGTAGAGAGGTGCAAGTCCATTCAGAGCTTTGAAAACAAACAGCAGCAGCTTGAACTGTATCCTGAACTGAACCGGGAGCCAGTGTAGAGAGGACAGGACAGGAGTGATGTGTTCATATTTTCGTGTGTTGGTCAAAAAGCGCGCGGCAGAGTTCTGTACAAGCTGTAAACGGTAAAATATATAACTCATATAGTTGTATTTTTAATTTTATTTATGAGTCAAAAAAGGCAGCTTGACTTTGAAATGAAAAAGCATTTCTGCTAATACATTTTAATTTAAAAATTTGACATTTCAAAATGAATTTTGGTCACTTTTTACTGGGACATGTTTTGAAAAGTAAATGTTAAATGTTATTTTATTTATAATTTTAATTAATTTACACAACGAGCAGTCTTGAAGAAGAAAATGAAAATGATTTAACTTTAATTTTATTTAAGAGTAAAAAAATGCAGCTTGACTTTGAAATGAAAAAGCATTTCTGCTATTTCATTTTAATTTCCAAAATTGACATTTCAAAATGAATTTTGTTCACTTTTTACTAGGACATATTTTGAAAATTAAATGTTAAACATTATTTTATTCATCATTTTAATTAATTTACAAATGGAGCAGTCTCGAAGAAGAAAATGAAAATGCAGTTTGGATTATTCATTTAAAATTTTATTTCTGAGTCAAAACATGCAGCTTTATTTGGAAACTAAAAAGCATTTCTATTAATCCATTTTAATTTGAAATATGAGACATAATAGCTTCCATACTAGTCCTGTCAGAAGCTGCAGAGTTTTAAATCACATCAGAACCACAGAGAACCAAAGGTCACAAATCAAGAAAGTTTGTGTTTCATAGAAGAACAAACCATTTTCTGCCTTTTGGCTTCATGTTCACTGAGATCACTTTCAGGCAGACTCGTTAAAGACATTTACAGTTTGTTTAAACAGAATAAACGTCATCATTTATGAGTTTTAACGTCTAACTTCTGCTTTGCATTAGACCATGAGTTATGTTTTTTTTTTAAAGTCTCGGTTCCTGAAGCTGGTATTTCACCACAAGTTCATTCATGAAAAAGTTGCAGATGTCTCAAAATGTTTGCAGGTCCCCTCACGTGACTCACAGGAACCTTCAACGAGATTCAAGTCAGGAACTCATCGCAGATATTTTCTTTACAGCTGCACAGTTTCGTGTCAGAGCTGCATTCATGGACAATTTCAAACTGGCTTAAATCATACCAGACATTTTGCAAACATGTCATTCAGTTAAAGTTCATGAGGAATTATGCTCTGTTTTTTTTTCTTCTGCAATTTCTGTTTTCAATCTTGTCCCAAAAAGTTGCATCCCAGTGAGATGTTCAGGGCCAAACCGAATTCACATGTTCATTATAACAAAAAGTCAAAGCTCCAGTCCTGCCGCTTCCCCAGGATCTGAGCTTCAGGACCAGCCAGGAGCTGCTGATCAACTTCATCATCCGTGGGTCCACCTCAGATCTGGAGCTACAGGTGTGAGTTAACACAATGCCAAGATGGAATGACATCAGCAATGACCTCAGAAAAGCAGCTGCTGTTGCCGTCAATCTGAGAAGGTCAAAGGTCATTTAGAGTCCATCGTTTTACAGAGAGAAAGATTCTTCACATGTGGAGAACATGTCGGACAGATCCACAGTAAATTCACCCTGAAGGTCAGACTGTGCAAAGAGATCCACCTCAGACACTACGGGCCTCAGTCAGTAGGTCAAAGGTCATGGCCTTCTCTCTCTTAAAACAACATGGCAGCTGGCCTTAGGTTAGGAAATGGTAAATGGAGCTTATTTATATAGCGCTTTCTAGCCCCCTGTGAGGAGCCCCAAAGCGCTTTACAATACCAGCCATCCACCCATTCATACACACATTCATACACCGGTAGTGGTAGCCTGCCTTGCAAGGCGCCATCCAGACCTACCGGGAGCAACTCGGGGTTAAGTGTCTTGCCCAGGGACACAACGACACATGGTGGGCGGACGCGGGATTCGAACCTCCAACCTTCCGATTGGGGGTCGACTGCCATTACCACTGTGCCAGGAAAGTTTCATCTGAATGAACCACAAGACTTCTGGATAAGAACCAGAGGACAGATGTTTACCCAAAATGCACTGCAGCAAATAGCTCCTCACAGCTGTCAGCACGGTGGTGGAGGGCTGAAGGTTTGGGCTCCTGTCAGTCCCTGAGTGGACCAGAACTCCTCTGTAGACCAAAGGTTCTGGAGTCAGATGTGAGGTCTGAAGGAGGTCATCAGAACACAACTGTAAATATGCTGGATCCAGATGTTTGGTGATAAATGATCAAGTTGTAAAACGAAACTGTAAAAACATGAACCGTGTAGTTTCCACTTGAATCGCTCCATTTGCTGCTTTTAGTTTGAAAAACTCAGATTGTAACCCACTGGTTCTGTGTTCTGATGTGAAATAACCAACTGTGGACTCGTTGGAGACGGGCAGCCTGTCAGAACTTCAAAAGTCAAAACCTGCAGCAAATCTGAAAACTTTTCCTCCAACCGTTAAATTCTGAAGCACAGTCTGAGCGGAGCGCCGAGGCTCGCTTCACAACAGCCACTGATTCAACCGGACCTTTTGAGAAGCTTTTGAATTCAGTTATTTTAAATAAAATATCCAATGAACCCGAACATCCACAACCAGATGGTTAAATAATGCATCTTCAGGATTAAAGCACCTTCTACAGAGGTGCCATAGAAAGTGTCCTGACCAGCTGCATCACTGTGTGGTTTGGTGCATGTACTGCATCCTGCCGCAAGAGCCTCCAGCGCATTGTGAGAGCAGCTGAGAAGATCGTGGGCACCTCCTTGCCCTCACTGCAGGACTTACACAGCAAACGCCTCACTCGGAAAGCCCACCGCATGGCAGGTGATCCCACACACCCACTACACAGCTGCTTCAGACTGCTGCCATCAGGAAGGAGACTGAGGAGTCTCCAGGCTCGAACCAGCAGACTGAGAGACAGCTCTGTTCATCAGGCAGTCAGGATGCTAAACACTCTGCCTGCTCTGCCTCCCCTCCCATTTGAACTGCCTTAACACTAAAACTTTCTCACACATTATCACTCAACACAAAGTTTTTAACACTAGACTCTGTGTCACCAAACGGGTTTTCACTAAACTCTCGGTCATGTGCTCATACAGTTTGCACTACTTCTCATAATTGCACTAATGTCTGTATTACATCACTGCCTATAATCATAATACTGTTTACATTCTCTGTTTACATTTATTAATACTGTTTACTTTTATTACTACTGCTTACATGTAATTACTACTGTTTACATTTATTTACACTACTTTAATATCTACACCACTGCTGGTACATATACAGTGTGCTCTGAACGGTCTTATTTAGGGATGCCCAATGTGCCTTACTGCATATGCCACTTTTTGCCTCTACAACAACATCAACTACTACCTCATACATATACTGTGTACATTGACTCATTCGCTGCTTTGCCACTTTGCAAATGTCAATGCTAGAAACCTTTAGTTTATTTTAGTTATACTTTTTATACTCTTTTTTTATACCACTATGCAAAAAAAAAAAAAAAAAAAACACACAGGACAGTGTTAGTTTTACTATTTTTATGCTTATGTCTATTATTATATGTTTCAGTGTTTCAATGTTTAGATGTTTACTGTTGCACCGAGGGACTGAGAGAAACGCAATTTCGGTCCTGTGTATGTCCTGCACTGTACATATTGCAGATCTGACAATAAAGTTGACTTTGACTTTTGACTTTGAAAGCTGTGGCTTAAGGTGTAAATATGAATTACTGAACCACGTTTATCAAGTTATTAAGACAATGATTAGTTTGAAGACAAAAACTGAATCGTCTTTGAGGACAAATGTATTTTATTTCTATAAATGAATTGCTACAATTGAATAAATTTCCTTTAAAAATATTTCTATCTTAACATGTGATTCTTGACCTGCCATTGTCTATCTGTTCCTCTCAAACGCAGCCGGTCGAAGCAGGTGGCCGCTTGTCCCGAGCCTGGTTCTGCTAAAGGTTTCTTCATCATGCGGGAGTTTTTCCTTTCCACTGTCGCCTTCATGTTTGTTAAAGATGAGAGTTCTGTGATGGAGCTGAATTCAAATCAGTCTGCTCCTCAGATAAATAATGTTAAATTATTATTCTTTACTAAATATGAATGTTTCTGTTCAGTGTCCTGAGTCGACTTCTGTTGTGAGTTGGCGCTTTATAAATGAACTGAATTGAATTAAATAAACCAAACCCACGATCAGAACCTGCAGCTCGATGAAGCTCTCGACCTTGACCTCTCTAAATGGTTTTAAGAATCTGTTGGAATCCTGGCAGAAACCAATGCAGACATGTTCCTGTTTTTGATTTTCTACATCTGCCTTATAATCTGTCTGTTTTGCTACTGGTATCTTTGTTTTAACTTGTGTAGTAGAACAGACCGTGTCTCTGAAACTGTCGGTGAATACACCTGAATTCACCTTTTCACTGAAGCTCTCAAGTGAATCTCCTTTTCTCTGGAAACCTACAGTGAAGGACAAATCACTGTTTTATTCCAGATTACTTTGACTTAAAAGACACAAATCACTCAAATAGACTTCCTTTTAATTTGTGTTAATTTAGAATTGATCAACAGTATATTGTCATTTAATGATGATCTGTTATTTGCATGAGTTGTCACTCTTAACATGTTGGTTTATTCTGCAGTACGATGGTGCTTAGAACTATGTGAAAGTTGACAAACAAGTCAGAATGATCTGTTAGTATTTGCTTGAAGTGTTTGGGGACGAAGTGAAAAGTCGTAGACATAAGTTCTCGTTCTGTCTCCTGTCCTTTCTAAAAACAAATTCTCTGTTCTCAAAACTGTCTGCTTCTTGTTATGAAAACATTTCTAACTGGCGTTTACCCTGACGTCAACAAATCTCCTCCCTACTCTGGTCACAAGAGCCAATGAAAAGGAGAGGAAACTCTGACGTCAGATCCTGTTAAAAGTTCCAGCTTCCTGGAACTTCCCAGTCTCTGAGAGGGTCTGAGATGCATTGGACTTCTCTCTCCAAGCTGTTGGACGGTGAGTCATGAGTCAAAGACCCGTCCGGTCAGCGAAGGGTTACAGCAAGCTGCTGTGTATCCTGAACCGAGTGCCACGGCTCCAGGCTGTGAATGGATCTCCTTGCTGGAGTGATTTATCTTGAAATCTGTCCTTGAGCTGAAAAAGCTCCCTTTGAATGAATTTTCCTCCAAGGAAAGTTTTATTCTGAAAGATCAAACCAGGAAATGCCATTACTGCGGTTTGAGTTGAGGCAGATGTCTGGAGACTCTGTAAACGGTAACGGACTGACCAACTGAACCAAAGGGGGACTGACCGTCTTCACGAGGTAACAAAGTCGTCAGATGCTTTGCCAAGTGTACCGACGTTGTAGCCGAGATCAGCTGGAGAATGTGTCATTCCTGGTTAAAAACATATCAAGATATTTCCCTTTAACCCCCTCCATCTTTCATCTTCCAACTCTGAAACTTTCTTATTATTTAAGCCAGTAAAATTAAGTTAAATGTGCCAGCAGAAATAAGTTAATATAAGACCTATTACTTGTGTTCTGTTGTTTTTATTTTAATCGGTGAAAGTTAGTTATATAAATTCTGATCAGTCAATCCATGTAAATATGTTGTGATTGTAATTTAATGATTTGTTAATTAAATGATTCATCTCCTGGTGAATCAACATAAGTTAACGTTTCATGTCTTTACATTTCATCACTGAGTCATAGAATTATTAGTATTAATCTGAAAAAGATGAGAACTCGTGAATTATTGATGATAATTTGTGTCAGTCTAAAATCTGCTCAAATTTACATCTAAGTACAGTATAAGAGGTCAGCAAACTGACCTCTTCTTCTAATTTATTACACTTGTAAAAAAAAAATCTGTATTTCTCTCTAATGTTTGTCTATTGTTGATTGTTCAAGGAAATTCTACTGTTGCTGTTGTCATCATTCTTTAGTTTGTAGACAGATCTCTCATGTAAATGAGTCCTCGAGGCTCAATGAGATTAACCTGACTAAATAAAGGTTGAATGAATGAAAAATCCCCAAAATCTTCTAAAATCATTTCAGCGTCAACAATTGTGTAAAAATTCATGTTCTCACTGCACAAAAGTCCAGGCTCAAGAACCAGCACTTTGTTGTGAGTGTTACCGTCTGGAAGTTAGCCTTTAAAGTAGCTACATGCTAAGCTAACCACAGCATTATCACAGCAGTACAGACGCTAAATCATGAAAAAAAAAACAAAAAAAAACAGCTACTAAACAGACGGTTATACTCCGATATTGTTCTGACATGGTTTCACAAAATGATTTATATAGAATATTTTGTTTACCGAACTAAAGTTGATCGGAGCGCGACGTCTTCGAGAGCAGGTCCGAGGCTGAGTCAGACAGAGGAAGGAGCAGCTGACAGCTCCTCCGATGGACGTAGATCCTTCACGTTTACAAAATGATTTATATAGAATATTTTGTTTACCGAACTAAAGTTGATCGGAGCGCGACGTCTTCGAGAGCAGGTCCGAGGCTGAGTCAGACAGAGGAAGGAGCAGCTGTAGGCTCCTCCGATGGACGTAGATCCTTCACGTTTACAACAGCGCGTTGCTCAAACGTATACCTGGCTGTAACACCCTCTAACCCAGCAAGAAACAACCCCAAAAATTTAAAAAAACGAGAGAAAATAAACTGGTGTCCCGGCTTGTTCTACCTTCGTATAGCTCGCCCTTTAGCTCGCTTATTGGAAGTCTCCCCCGCGCGTCAGCGCCTACTGAAAACCTTTTAGTCCACGCCCACCTACCGGATGGGCCCACCCCTCGGGTCGATAAAACCCCTCGACCAGGGTGAATCTATCTCTTCTTCATTCAGCCCGAATGAGAACCTTACTAAATTTTTTGAAATTATCATTATCATTATTTTTTCCATCAAGATGGCAAAGACCGGTCCAGGTTGCTCCGCTGGATTGATTCTCAGCTTCGACGGCCACGACACCTGCGAAAGGTGCCTGGGAGCCGAACGCGCGGCCCCGGACAACGACTGCCCCCCTCTGCGCCAAGCTACCACTGTGCGAGAGGGAAAGACGGGCAGAACTGTTCAACCCCATCGGTGAAGACAAATGGACTCTCCGGGACCGTACGCTACTGGACAAACCGGTCGACCTCGAGGCGGTCACAA
>JBBPBX010086175.1:0-14950 GCA_038048925.1 Garcialebias charrua | reverse complement strand
AAAATCATGGTAGCTGCTTGTATTTTCTCTTAAGAAAAGTTCTATAAGCGCAACCGAAAGCATCTGCTTTAATTAACTCCTGCCCTCGACAGTTAGCAAGCTGTTGTTTTATGTCCTGTGTTTAAACATGTAACAGAGACACGAACTTTTATCTCTTAACAACATATTTTAACAACAAATGCAGCTTACCTTGTTTCTATTATTCCAACATATTCCCCGCGCGCCGAATTTGAACGACCTTGCGCCGGATCCAGGTCTTGGAAAAAATGGTATTCATCCGCGACTTTGCTTTCGACTCCTTAATCTGGTCAGGTGGTCCTCTTCTTCATTTAATATGCAATTCTAACTGGGATGGAGAACTTTATAAAGTCTGACTAAATATTACATCATATTTAGTCCCAATTCAGATAAAGAGCGAATTTCCGGCACTATTTTTTATCTCGCATTAATATTGCTAGTGGTGATCAGTTTTTATAAGATCCGGTTACTATTTTAAAACTCAGATTTTCAAATTAAGTTCGCACATTTAAATTTATGTTTCACAGACGTGACTCACAACCTTGAGTTGAAATGCCAATAACGCATGAAATTAAGTTTAAATTACATAACTCATTATGTTAATTGGAAGTAACTTATAGAAAAACGTTATGATAACTAATGGAGAGTATGACTTTTAACAGTGTATGATCAATCTATTTGAAAATCTACTGTGGCCATCATTCTTTAGTTTGTAGACAGGTCCCTCTTGTAAATGAGTCCTCGAGGCTCAATGAGATTAACCTGGCTAAATAAAGGTTGAATGAAAAATCTCCTCCTGTGTGATGTGAGGTTGGTCTCTAAGGGCCCTTCTTGTGGCAATCTGAAAGGCCTCTTCCCAACCTTCAATAACCTCACATGAGAAGTCCCTTGTCAGCTCCTCAATCTGTTTGGAGTAGTGCTCCATCAAAATCAAAAGGGTGTTATACCGTACCCCCAGTTTTTTGCATTACCCATGATCAGGTCTAGAGTATCTGGTGAGGGTGAAGCTGGCTTGATCATATTAGTCAGGTTGTCAACCATGCGTGCAATCATTCTTGGTTCTGACGTTCCTTCTTTTGGTGTATCATTTTGGAGGTGATGCACCAGTCTAATCATTGTGTGCATTTTGCGAACCAATATCCCCTTTTCTGGGTCAATTGGCTCCTGCTAAGGCTCTCTCCGTGGCTGTTGTTGCCACTGGACCTGACAGTGGAAACTAGGTCCCTGAAAAGTCCTAAATTATTGTGGTTATAGTTTGTCTTTGGGTCTTTCCCTGCGTACCACATCTGTATAAGATCTTGGTGGGGGATCAGAAGTCTGGACCCAGGTGTTTGGAGGTGGACGGTTCAAACCCCGGGGGGCCCTAGGTTCCCATTTCCCCATACCATGTTGAGTATGCTCGGGTCTCGCATAGTGTACCTTTCTTTTTCCTGGGTACAGTGGTTGTTGTCGTTGCTGTTGTTGTCGCTGCACATTATAGTACGTAGGTTTTTGATGAGTAGAGTCAGTTTTGGGGGGTCTGTCCCAGTGTCTTCCTGTCAACCTGTGTACTCTTTCCTCCACTCTTATAGGTCACTCTATGTTCCTCCTTCTTTTGGAAATAGGTGTTGACTACAGCCATTTCCATTCTCTTGGCAAAATCCACCACCATCTGTCCTTCCTGGTTTCTTTCCTTGACACCAAACCTACCCATCACTTCTTCATCCCCTCTGTTTCCTTCACCAACATGTCCATTCAGGTCTGCTCCAATCACCACTCTTTCCTCCCTGGGAATACTCTCTATCACTTCATCCAGATCTTTCCAAAATGTATCTTTCTCCTCCCCATCACATCCAACCTGTGGAGGATAACCACTGACGATGTTTAGCATCAGACCTTCTACTTCTACCTTCAGGCACATCACCCTATCTGACACTTTTCACCTCTACTACATTCTTTGCCAGCTCCTCCTTCAGGACCACACCTATTCTATTTCTCTTTCTATCCACACCATGGTAAAACGGTTTGAACCCTGCTCCAATGCTGCGGGCCTTGCTGCCCTTCCACTTGGTCTCTTGGACACATAAAACATCTACCTTCCTTCTCTGCATCATGTCAGCCAGCTCTCTACCTTTGCCTGTCATTGTCCCCACATTTAGAGTTGCAACCCTCAGTCCTACAATGAATTGGAGTTCTATAAATAAACATAATTAAAATCTGCATGATCAGCGAATCCAACCACCAGTTTGTAACCAGGATACAATGATGACATTGTGCAGATGTTTTAGGTTCTTTGCTCCTTTGTGTGAATCAGTCTGCACAGTAAGAAGTCTGATGTGATTGGACGTTTGACTGCGCTGTGCATCTCTTCTGCTAAATGCTCTCACTGTCCCACTGTGGAAGTACCAAGGCTGAAGTCTAAAATAAAAGCTGGAGCTTTCTCCCCTGAGCATGGGCAGAACCACAGGACTTTTCACGTGCTGTATAAATGTTTTGACACAAGGATGCCCACAGGCCTTCTCCTCTGGAGCTTAATAAAATCATAACCTCTGTCTCAACAGTAACTATGAACACCTTGAAGAATAAATAAAAAATCACTGTATGTTTATTTCCAGCAGGAAGCAATGTCGTTGCTGTGGGTTGATTGAAATGGAGGTGGTGGATCTAAAATATACTCACCACATATTTGACTTGATCAGCAGCAGGCACACAAACCGTGACCTGAATGAAGTCAACAAACAGTTATGTCGGTTTATTTGGGTTTCACCATGCTTTTAGAGCTGATAGTTTAGGCTCTTTTTGGACCCTCCAACCTCAGTTTGTCTTTTTTTAAGTGATTGACTGAATGGATAATGACAAGATGGACACAATCAGGTGGTGATTTGTACGGGTGAAATGTTGCCTGAACTCAGATATGCTTTGGCCCTTGGATGCCCCTGGGGCGCCTTGACTCTTTGATGTCTCACAGTCTGTTTGCCTCTCCATTCAAAGGGGTTAGGGTGTGGGAAAAACATAACCAGAGCAAACCAGGACTGGTTTCAGTGCAACACTGAGATGCTGCTACATTTTTCCCTATACTGTATGTGTGTGTATTTGCATGTCTGTCTGCTACAGAAATATCTTACAAACCACTATAGGGAATTAGATTAAACTTGCAAAATGTACCCATTAGACATTCTTTTTCAACTGATTAATGTTTGGCGTCAACACAATTTAAGATGGCTGCCATGCCCAAATGCCCTTAAATACACTAAATTGTGTGCAACTGTCAGTTTTTTATGTATTATTTTATATTTATCTAAAAATTTTGTGCGATCCTAGCTGAGAGTCATCCCCAGGACATTTTCTGAGTGCCAGCAGAACACACAACAAACATCTCTAAAAACTGACAGGGCATCCACAGTCCTCTGTCTGTTCTTCTGGTGGAAATCTGTTCGTCATTTGAGGGTTATTTATAGTGATGCTGACTGGTGGGCTGGATGATTAATAATAGCCCAATTCATCCATGTCCATACAATGTTTGCTCTGATGGAGGACACCACAGTGCAGTTCAGTCTAGAATGTCAACTGGGATTCAAAGCTTCCTACCACAGCCTGCAGCCTTATTAAAGTGTAGGTATCAGGACCCCATCAGTCTGCAGAGCCCCCTGGAATCGTTTCTTCTGTCAGAAGTAAAGAAAGTGTTCAGAGGTTCCAGGTAATATATGATAACAGAGTGTGTTGGCCTTAATATTTGATGAAACCAGGACAAGGCTGCATTGGTTATGTTGGGAAATGTTCTTCCGGTGTTAGCACAAGTACCATTACTTTATATGGAGCTGTTAGTTTTTAACTCAAGAAAGACACTGGGAGTTATTTTAGTGCCTTGATTTATTTTAGGCAAAGTAATTACATTTACATACCAACATGGATCAGTCAGTAGATGTTGCACGCACGTGTGAGTCACTTGGGATGCTGTGTGAAAACTCGGCTGCCTGTGAGCACTTTGGGATGGGGGATGAGTACCCAGTAGCCCCCTTTGCTTGTTGAGTAGGGGCAGCTGTGGCTGGTGGTTAGAGCAGTTGTCCCCCAATGGGAGAGTTGGGGGTTCGATTCCACCAGCCATCACATGTTGAAGTGTCCCTGGGCAAGACACTGAACCCTTCATTGCCTCTGATGTCTGCCCCATCAGTGTGTGAATGTGATAAAGCTCTGATGAATCTCTACAGATTCAGATTATCTTTGTAGAGATATAGTAGAGTGATGTATGAATGGGTAAATGAGGACACAGGTTGTAGTGTAAAGTGCTTTGAGTATCTTGATCAGATAGAAATGTGCTATATAAGTACAGTCCATTTACCATTTGAGTACAGTGAGTCATGGAAATGCTTAAAAATCTCAGATACAACCAACATTTTTTTGGTATGTTGATTGTTGCTAAGGAGGCCGTGAAGGTACAAACAGGTTGCCTTCTTCTATTCCCTGAAGTTGAACCAGCAATAAAAATGGGAGTATAATCGTACATTGCAGAGGACGTATCCTTTCCAAAGAGTACGCTTTCTCTCATATTTAATGCCAGCTCTACAGCCCCTTTTTTGTCTCATTTTCCTTTTCTTTACCCCCACGTTCTTGCTCTGAGCCATGAGTACTGTATAGAAATATATTCAGGTGAAAAGGAAGAACACACAAAGGGGGGAGGGACTGTCTGTCGCTCTTACAGCTGTCAAACATTTTTCATAGACATTCTGATGTTCATCAAAGTGCATGGATCATAGGTTTGAGCAGAGAAGACTCCATCATAGCACAAAAAAACTGATATGATAGTGTAAAATTTTTAAATTGAAGTCAAACTATACAAACACAGAGGAACAGAAATGGCCAAGCCAAACACAGGCACCATCTTGCCACACCCCAACAAGTGGTAGGGAGTTTGCACAAGTTTCCACTCCTTCTGTTAAAGGAGGCCATGAAGATTAAAACAGGTTTTAGCTATTTAGCAATTCAGCATGTAGCAAGTTTTCAGACCTCTTGAGACTAGAGCTGAATACAGCACCTCAGACTGAAGAAGTCTTTCGGAGGAAAAGCGAAACGTTTCTACAATTTTTTTTTTTAATGTCCAGAGGACCAGACAACATTTTCTACCTGGATTATTGAGCATGCATCAGGAGATGTCAAATATAGAGTGCCAAAAAGTCTGCAGTTGGGAACAGGTCCAGAATGTATGCAGGAGTGTAGCTGGAGTTAGTCTGGAACAGTTGCATGCTGGGTCCAGATTGACCTTGATCTTGGACAGCTTGTCTTTGGACCAATGCAGCCTGTGCATGACCTTGAATTGGATTACAGCATGTCTTAGGCAGATTGAAGATGAGTACTGTATTTTTTGGCATATAAGTCACAGTTTTTTGCCTAATTAGCATGTCCTGCGACTTATACGGTGAAGCGACATATTTATGGATTTTCCCCCATATTTTTAGACCAATTTTTAGATGAGATATGACCATTTCCATTCATTCTGACGGAAAAAATGGAGCAGTACCACATTTGGCCGCTAGGGGTGCAGTACCACTTTCGGCCACTAGGGGAGAGAGTCCACTGATGCCTAGTACCCACTGCCCCCTTTGTCGAGCGGCCGAAGCGGCCGGTTTACATTCAAAGTTTATGGAGGAGACGCGTGGAGTCACGGCGAACAAGGAAGCGGCGCGATTCAAGTGATCGAAGCGGCGCGGGGGCAGCCTGTACACGCACGCGCGCGTCGCCGTCGAGCCGCAGACGTCCCAAATGTTGATCTCTGGCGGCTCGACGCATCCGGCAAACAGTCGGGAGAGCCTCGCTATCTGATTACACAACCACAACGGGACTTTTTTCGGACTTTTTAAACTCACCGGATCCAGCCTCCAGGAATTGGAACCAAACTCCGGTAAGAAACGTGGCATTTTTACAGTTGCTGCTGACAGGCTGCTGTCCTCTCCAGTGTAGATCACCCCAAACATAAAAAAAAGTTTTAATCTCATCGAAGACCGTCGGAGGTGCAGTTAAAACAACAACTGAACCCGGAAAACAAGCCAGAGACCCCTCCCTCTGCTACCCCCTAGTGTACGTCATCAGACGGTGTTCAGTGGTTCAATGGGACCGTGACCAGCGGCCAAAAGGGGACGGCAGGCGCGTTTCGAGTTGTGCAGTGGGTAACCGGCATGAGCGTTCCCAGCTCATGTGTCCGACCGAAGATGCCTCTGCTCGGACTTGGTCCATCCAAACTCGGCCTCCTCTTCTCTGGAGCTCGCTGCACGCGCACGTTTGGAAGACCCGATAAAGCAAAACTATTTAAATCCTGCGGATTTGACCATTATGTTCGTTTATTAAGGAAAAGTTCAGCTCAGACACATCTTTGCTATAATTTTCAGCAAACAAAAATGTTTTTTAAGGTGTTTATCTTGTTAAAGTCCTTCCGTGCACGCTCCTGTTGCCATTTGGCAGCCAATCCATTTTTGGCAAAACACCGACCCACATTTCCGGGTTGTCAGCGGTGACGCGTAACATACGCGACGCGTCAGCGGTGACGCATAATAGATGAGTCGTATACGGCGGTGCAACATGTTTATGGATTTTTCCACTTTATTGGACATAATTGGACTGATGCGACGTGTACGGCGGTGCGATGTGTACGGCGGAAAAACGGTAAATGTTCTTTCTGATCCTTCCCCAGATTGAGTCTGATATGGGTTCTTCCAAGTCTGCTTCCTATTTCAGTTTAAGGGAGTCAAAGTTGGACTCATGTTTTGGACTGCAGTGTATACATTTTGCTGAGGGTCCCAGCAGGGCCGGCCCAAGCCTCCATGGGGCCCTAAGCGAAATTTGTTTGGGGCCCTCTATTTCTGCTAATAATGTGGATTACTGCAATAAACAGTCAAATCAGATCATTCACCCACCTAACATAAACTCATTGCAACTCTGACAGCCCTGTTTACATTATCCTATATGTATCATCCAGTGCAGGGGCGTCAAACTCATTTTTATTCTGGGCCACATCAAGATCATGAATGTCCTCAAAAGGCAAGACACGGCAGAATGTATTGATAAAGCGACCTATTAACAAACTGGTAAAATATAACTTTCTCTGCATTCAATGACTACTTCTAAAAATGTAATATTTTATGTTTGAGTAATTTGGCATTATAATCACTAAAACTGAAGTAATTTTTAGTGTAAGATGAACAACAAACAACAGATAAAATAACTTGGATGCATAAAAATAATGTAAATTGTGCAAAAACAGACAAAATAAAATAAAATAACAAATATCAAGGAAATCCATAAGATAAGATAAGATAAGATAAAACTTTATTGATCCCGCAGGAAATTGTTGTGCCAGAGTACAGTACTTTAAATAATGTAAATTAACAATTACTTGAAACTACATAAAATGATTAAAAAAAGAAATGTAAAGCTGAATAATTAGTTCTTAACTATGTAAATGTATGCAATAAACCGCAAAAGCTGAACTTACAATGTTAAATAGAATCATATTGAAATCATTACCAACATTTTTTAATTCCACTTAGGGGGCCCCCTAGTGGCCCCGGGGCCCTAAGCAGCCGCTTAGTTCGCTTATGCCCTGGGCCGGCCCTATCAGACCTGCACTCTATAATCTTAGCCACAAAATGTTTAGAGGGGTACAAAGGAAAACAGTCAGAGTTAGATCTTACAAAATGTCTCAGCTGCAGATATCTAAAAAATTGTGACTTGCGAATGTTAAACTTCTGTACTAGCTGTTCAAAAGAGGCAAATCTACCATCAACATAGAGATCACAAAGTGAGTGCACCACTCCCAAGATCCAGGTGTCAAAAGTTGCATCAGCTACTGAGGGAGAAAACATATGGTTATTTGACACATGTGCCACAAACAGTAACTCTATAGAGTTAAATGCCATCCTGAACTGATTCCAAATCTTCGGCAGGTGCTTTTTTATCTGATTTGACAGACTTTTTATCTTCCATTATGAAACTTGACAAAGTCTTATTAATTGGGGATTTAATAGACATGTGGATGTTACCAACTCCATAACAACAAATAAGCTTTTGTATTACTCTCTTTAAATTTCATTCAGCATGTCTCTGGTCCCAAAACACTAAAGGCCACTCGTTGGATCTTGTTTTCTCTCCGGGCCTAAATATCACAAATATGTGTGCTAGGGATGTTTTTGTGAGTGACCACTGCTGTGTATTTTTTATGTTAGTTTCCCTTTAGACCCATTATTGAAACATAAAATTGAGTGGAGAGTTATGACTCAGGATGTTGCTGACAGGTTCTGTGATCTGTTTGATCTATCTTTGCTGAAGGAATGCCCAGAGAAAAGCTTTGCAGAGAGTGGTGAAGGCTACACAGAAGTCTGTTGGAGTCAGCCTCCCCACCATCACAGACATCTACACCTCCAGATGCAGGAAGAGAGCCACCTGCATCATGAAGGACCCCACTCACCCAGTACACACACTTTTTGTCCCGCTCCCCTCAGGAAGGAGGTTAAGGAGCATTAAGTGTAGAACCACTAGACTGAGGAACAGCTTCTACCCTGAGGCTGTTAGACTCATGAATAAATAACCAGAATAATCACTGTGAAATATCACATCATGTTGCTGCTGATCTGTTTCATGTTGCTGCTGATCTGTTTCATGTTGCTGCTGATCTGTTTCATGTTGCTGTGTTCATTCATGCTCATCTGCTCACACAGACTTATGTTCGTGCTGCTGTGTGAAGTAATGTTTTTTATGCTATTAGTGCTTAGTGTATTTTTGGTTGATGTTTTTCTTAGTTCATATCGTAGATGTTATTCCAGTTTTTCTTTTACGTTTATAGCTGGATGCAACTGGGACCCTGCATACATAATCTCATTCCACCACATGTACCACATGAGATGCGAATGACAAATACAGGGAACCCCCGACCTACGACTCCATCGACCTACGGCGTCCCGGACCTACGAACGAGCTAAAGTAGAATAATGTCATCGACGTACGGCAGAAAATATGTGACCTACGAACGAACCAAGTTAAAATATATAATCGACCTACGGCAGACTGGATACACGACCTACGAACGAGCCCCATTACAGGTATATAATCGAGCTACGGCGAAACTGCGTCACAAAACGGCAATCGGCGAGGTGGGGGAGGGGATTGCCTTTGGCTGTTGCTTGTTGGGCATGGGCGTGACACTGCGCATGACAGTGGAAAAGTACCGCCAGCGAGAGGGGGGGGCTGGGCTTCTGGCGGATGTACACAAAGCCGCAGTGCACCTGGCGGCGGAGGGATCCGTACAGGTAAAGCGGTAACTATTTAAAGGGCTGCGGCCATTTTGTGCCTCGTGGTTTTCCACGGTGATTGATGAGAGAAGAGAGTTACGAACATATAACAGCGAACGAAGCGAACGAAGAACACGACAAAAAAAAAAACTACGAAGAACGTACGAGCAGGTACAGTACATTTACAGTAAATTTATATCAGTTTTAGACTAAAGCCAACGTTAGCACACGTTAGCATTAATTTTAATTTGTGCTCCATAGGAGTTAGCACGTTAGCTAATTGTCGACACGACGACGACACGAGTTGTCCACGGGTCATCGAACGGGCAGGTACGGTCCAGTACTAAATAAAAAAATATTTTTAGACGAAAGCAAACGTCAGCATTCATTTTTGAACGTTAGCATTAATTTTAATTTTTGCTCCTTAGGAATTAGCACCTTAGCTTGATCAAGAATGGCTCCGAAGAGACCTGCAAAGTCCGCGGACGCGGCAGTGGGGAAAAAACCTCGTCGTACCATAACGCTGGAGACGAAGGCAAAAATAATAAAAATGTCCGATCAGGGCATGACTCCCTCTAAAATTGGAGAGGCGCTAGGGTTGCCGAGGTCAACTGTGGGGACAATAGTGGCGGACAAAGAACGCATTTTGCAGCAGGTGCGTGCTTCAGCCCCCATGAAGTCCACCATCATTACCAAGCAGAGGACGGGGAGAATAGTTGAGATGGAAAGGTTGCTTGTCCTCTGGCTGGAGGACAACACACAGCGCAGAATACCAGTTGGGATGTCTGTGATTTGTGAAAAGGCTAAGATGATTTATGACAGGCTGCAGGAACTAGGGTTGACTGGGGTAGGTGCAGGGGAGCAGGGGGGTGCGGGGGGGCAGGGGGCTGCACAGAGCGATCCGGGTCAAGGGTCGTCCTCCCAGAGCGATCCGGGTGAAGGGACGTCCTCCCAGAGCGATCCGGGTGAAGGGACGTCCTCCCAAAGCGCTGGAGGAGGGACTTCGAGCAGCACATCAGGGGAGTTTAATGGACCAGAGACCTTCAATGCCTCCAAAGGATGGTTTGATCGTTTCAGGAAGAGACACAACTTCCACAACATCAGAGTTCAGGGTGAGCACTTTAATTTCTCATTTTTCTTTTTTAATAATGCAGGTACAGTACAGGTAGTCCTCGACTAACGAAATTTTTTTTTCATTTTATTACAGTGTGTTACAACAGCTTAACCATGTCATTTTGTGTGCATTTAAACAGGAGAGGCAGCAAGCGCTGACCACGAGGCAGCTCAGGCATTCCCAGCACAACTGGCTGAGATCATCAGGGATGGCAGGTACACTGCGCAGCAGGTGTTCAATGTGGATGAGACAGGGCTGTTCTGGAAGCGTTTGCCAGACAGGACGTACATCAGCAAGGAAGAACGAACCGCACCCGGCCACAAGGTCGGCAAGGAGCGTTTGACCTTGCTGGTGGGGGGCAATGCTGCGGGTGACTGCAAACTCAAGCCGTTGTTGGTGTACCAATTTGAGAAACCCAGGGCCTTCAAAAATGTTAATAAATCACTGCTTCCTGTTTTTTGGACGTCTAATAAAAAGGCTTGGGTGACGCTGGAAGTTTTTAAAAATTGGTTCACCAACAACTTTGTTCCGCAAGTCAAGCTTTTTTGCAGTCGCCACAGGGTTCCCTTTAACATCCTCCTGATCTTGGACAACGCTCCAGGACACCCCCCTGGTCTCACCACTATGAACACAAATGTTAAGGTGGTGTACCTGCCTCCCAACACCACCTCATTGATCCAGCCAATGGACCAGGGGGTTATTAGTACGTTTAAGGCGTACTACCTGCAAAGAGTCATCCGTGCTGCTTTGGAGGCAACGGAGAAGTCTCAGACCCTTACGCTGAAAGACTTCTGGCGTAGGTACAACGTCCATGATGCTGTGCTCAACATTGGCATCGCCTGGGATCGTGTTACTCCACAGAACATGTGTGGAGTATGGAAGAAGCTCTGTCCAGAGCTTGTTCAGGAGGTACACGATTCCCAGGAGGTGGACCGTGTAATCGAGGATGTTGTGAGGATGGGCAGGTCACTGGAGCTCGAGATGGACGAGGACGATGTCCAACACCTGCTGGGTGCATCTGGAGAGGATATGTCCCCAGACGACCTGATTAGTCTGGACAGGCACGTCCCGGATGAGGAAGTCCAGGTGGAGGAGGAGCAGGAGGAGGCCAACCCTCCGACCTTCACGAAGCAGGAGATGGTGCTGGCCTTTAAGGACCTCCACAGCTTCCTGGCGAGGATTGAGCAGCAGGACTCCGACTGTGAGAGGTTCGCCAAGGTCCGTCGGGGTGTCCTCAATGAAGTTGCGTGTTACCAGCAGATCCTGGAGGACAAAAAACTTGAAAAGGTGCAGAGCAGCATGCTGAATTATTTTCAAAAAGTCACAGCACCGCCTCCAGGATCTGCTGGTGCACCAGCTGAAAGGCCGTCCAGTCCTCCTGCAGCAAGCCAGGAGGAGGCCTTGGACATCCCACCAGACGAGAGGCCATCCAGTCCTACTGCAGCAAGCCAGGAGGAAGCCATGGACAGCCCACCATCTCCCCAGTGAAACACGCCGCCCCCCCCGCTCCCTCCCTCCAGGTACAGCACGTACTGTAATGAAATGTTTTTTTTTTTTGGAGTTGTCATGTTACACAAATTAATTTAATCTGTCTCTGCTTATGTTCACAGCCTTCCTCCTCCTCCCCCTCCTCTTCACCAACTCCACCATCCCATCACTGACCTGCCCACCCTCACATCCCAGCACAGCAACGTCAGAAAGGTACAGCAAAGACATGTTAATTTATTTTCTCTTTTTTTTAACTTACATCTACACCTACTGTAATCATCACCTCTCTCTCGACAGCCTCCAAAGCGGCACGTCCCCCTGGTCCATCCACACACCTGCTACGCACCACACCACACACGTAAGGAGAAGTTGTTGTTGTCTGTGTTGTTGTTGTTGTTATCAGCAGGTGTTCACGTCTGTGTGTGTTTGTGTTTCAACAGATCCACTTGCTGTTTCGCCTCATGGAACAGCGTCAGGTACCACGTACCGTCCTCCAGCCTGCTCTGCCTCCAGCCTCCTGCCTGTCCTCCAGCCTCCTCCCTGTCCTCATGCTCCACACATGCACCACACACGTAAGGAGAAGTTGTTGTTGTCTGTGTTGTTGTTATCAGCAGGTGTTCACGTCTGTGTGTGTTTGTGTTTCAACAGATCCACTTGCTGTTTCGCCTCATGGAACAGCGTCAGGTACCACGTACCGTCCTCCAGCCTGCTCTGCCTCCAGCCTCCTGCCTGTCCTCCAGCCTCCTCCCTGTCCTCATGCTCCACACATGCACCACACACGTAAGGAGAAGTTGTTGTTGTCTGTGTTGTTGTTATCAGCAGGTGTTCACGTCTGTGTGTGTGTGTGTTTCAACAGCTCGTCCGCTTGCGGATCCACCTCATGGATGAGCCTAGGGTGCTACGTACACCTGCTGCCTGTCCTCCAGCCTCCTGCCTGTCCTCCGGCCTCCTGCCTGTCCTCCAGCCTCCTGCCTGTCCTCCAGCCTGTCCTCCACACATGCACCACACAGGTAAGGAGAAGTGGTTCTCTGTGTGTTTTTCATGTTTTGTTAGCAAGTGATTTTCCAGCTGTAACTGCACATTTTCATGTTTGTGTTCATTCTTACACAGATCACATGTTGCACGTTCTACATGAATGGATGTCCTGCAACACTGTGTTCCTGGACGTCTGTTCCTCCTGCCTCTGGTGTCCTGCATGTTGCCTCCATCCATCACCTTTGTGTCCTTCTACTTAAATGACTGCTGTCAAAACAGAAAAACTTCATGTGATGCACAGACCTGCTCACATCAGGACAATTGCACATCAGGACAACACACCTGAACTGACACATGCCTGAACTTACAGCTGGCCTAAAATGCTCCCAACATTCATTGTTGAGCAATGGCTCAGCAGTTCCATCAGATGCAGGTTTGATCAAGAGAAAAACATCTGTCTACCTACACTTCGGTCAAAGTAAGACATTTTTGATTCATTTTTCTGCTGCTTCTCGCTTTTTCTGAGTTCATGGACTTCTTTCTCATGCACATGGACACTCATCAACGCAACGTGTTCATGTGTGATTGCTGACATCATTTTGCTGATGTGACTCTCTGATTTGCTGCTGTTTTGCTGTGAAAAGCTGCACTTTGAGAAGTGTTCATGTGTGATTGTTGACATCATTTTGCTGATGGGAATCCCTGATTTGCTGCAGTTCTGATGTGAAAAGCTGCACTTTGACAAGTGTTCATGTGTGATTGTTGACATCATTTTGCTGATGGGAATCCCTGATTTGCTGCAGTTCTGATGTGAAAAGCTGCACTTTGAGAAGTGCTCATGTGTGATTGTTTTGACATCATTTTGCTGATGTTAGTCCCTGATTTGCTGCTGTTGTGCTGTGAAAAGCTGCACTTTCAGAAGTGTTCATGTGTGATTGTTGACATCATTTTGCTGATGTTAGTCCCTGATTTGCTGCTGTTGTGCTGTGAAAAGCTGCACTTTGAGAAGTGTTCATGTGTGATTGTTGACATCATTTTGCTGATGAGATTTCCTGCTGATTTGCTGCAGTTCTGATGTGAAGTTACTGATGTACAGTTACTGTGTGTGTTTATGGATGCATGTGTGGTGTAATGGTTTAGATAAGTGTTTGTAAATAAAGTTCTGTGCATGTATATAGCCCAGTATGTCAGTGTCATGCTGTTAAATGTGGGCGCGGCGGTCCGTTAGCGGTATTTCCGCGACCTACGAACAGAATAGCGACCTACGAACGGGACGCAATTTTCACCCCCCACCTACGGCAGAATCGAGCTGCGAACGGTTCTTAGGTCCCAAACTCGTTCGTAGGTCGGGGGTTCCCTGTACATCTCTCTGACTGTGATTATCAGAGGCTCAGTGACAACTTCCTGCAGGTTAATTGCGATAAAACTGAACCCTTCATTATTGCTCCTGACAATCAAATAACTGAAATTAAGCAACACCTTGGTGTATTAGCCTTTTCTATTATTTGAACATATTACACCCATTCTCCATAACCTCCATTGGCTTCCTGTCACCTACAGAATTCAGTACAAAACTGCTCTCATTACCCATCAATGCTTGCACGGACACTTCACCTGACTATCTAAAGGACATTCTTGCACCATATTCATCCACCCGGTCTCTACGATCACAGAACAGTAATTTCCTTCATATTCCTCGGACCAAATTGAGGACCATGGGAGACCGAGCATTCTGTGTGGCTGCCCCCCGCCTGTGGAACTCCCTCCCTGACGACCTGAGAGCTCCACAGTCACTGGTTGACTTTAAAAGCAGCATAAAGACTTTTCTTTTTAAGCAAGCCTATTCTGCCTCCACATGATTTTATCTTTGATCTTAGCTGATATCATTATTGATTTTACTTGATTTTATCACTTGTTTTATTTTATTTATTTTTTAAGCAAGCCTAATCTGCATCCACATGATTTTATCTTTGATCTTAGTCGATATTATTATTGATTTTATTTGATTTTATCACTTGTTTTATTTTGATCTTTGCTTTATTACACTTTGTAGCACTTTGAGATTTTTATTAATGAAAAGTGCATTATAAATGGAATTCAT
>JBBPBX010086173.1:0-14951 GCA_038048925.1 Garcialebias charrua | reverse complement strand
TATGCACCTGGTGTGTAAGCTATCATGGTTTAGATCAGCTACAGTTACCAATTAAGGGGTGGGTCATGTTGTAACAGTTAAATATAGGGATCTACACCTATAGAAGGGTCAAGAGGGCTTCTGTAACGAAGGCCTCTTCTTCCAAACTATTCCTCCATTCATAACTTAGTTAAAGTTAGATCTATCATAGAAAAAGAAAAATATAGTTTGGTATAATTGTTTGTTGTCCTTGTAGACGAACAACGTAAGTTTTCGGTTTTCCCTTTAAATTTTTGGAGTCTATGGCGAGACTCGTTTTAAAAATGTAGCTAACCTTAGAATAGAATTGTCTGAGTCGGTTCGACTTGAAAAAATTGTGAGACCAGTGTAGTTTATAGTACTTAAAGTAGCTTTTAAACTACATTGACTCTTCAACGATTGAGGTTTAACAAATGAACTGCATGTTGGCATAGTTAAATCCATTGTAGTCTTTAACCAATATTAATACAAAACCTCTTTTGGCTGGGAGTGTTCAGAACCAAATACAAAATCTCAAACAATGACAAAAGTACCATAATGATTAAGCAACTAGAAAACAACGCTTCACTGCTTCAACTCACTCTTGTTGTCAGATTCCAACATGTAACACACAGGAAAAACAGGTCTCAGCTTTATAACCGATGTCAAGTTAAATCCTGTGGATTTAAACGGTTGTTAAGGTTAGTTTTTGTTGTGGGTTTTAGACTTAGCGTTTCTAAGTTTTAGTTGGAGCTGTTTCTTTTAGCAATTAATATAGTGTAACCTATTTACCCTGATGCATGCTCAATAATCCAGGTAGAAAAATTTTAAAAAGCTAAGTCTGGTCCTCTGGACATTCAAAAAAACAAAACAAAACAAAGCAAAAAAATTGTAGAAACGTTTCGTCTTTCGTCCAAAAGACTTCCTCAGTCTGAGATGCTGTATTCAGCTTAGTCTTATAATTAGCACCCTCTCACAGTGGATCAACCAGTTGGCTGATGACAGCCGAAACCAGCTGCTCACATGATCAAGGAGGACCATCAGCCTAACGATGGATCGTTAGCACCCTGATGGTTATTTGCTATTCACAGAGGGCTGAGTGATACTAGCAATAACAGCATTGTAAGAGGGGGACAGTTAAACCCAGAGGCCTCCACCCCTGTTTAATGATGGACAGCTTCTTTTCACAAAGAAGGCCATCTTTGTGAAAAGAAACTGTCCATCATTAAATAAAATAAAATAAAAAGTTCTAAAAAAAAAAACAGGGAACGCTGGTCCTGCAGCCCACACATCAGACCAGCACACCAGGAAATCTGCAGAACCTCCCGCAGCCACGCTGGAACTGAGTTTAATTCGCTCGTGACAAATTCATTCATTTCTCATCATTTCAGTCATGGAGTCAATGGAGGAGGACGGGATCACTGGCTCTTGGCAAAAAAACAAAAGAAAAGGCCAGATCAGGGATGAAGAAGAGGAATTTTATACATTGGTGTCACATACAAAACAGTCCACTGCCAGGCAGTTTATTGTGCGACACGTGTTTGCGTACACGGTCGTAAAATTTTAGCTTTGCGCGTACATGCCCTGCGGGAGTACGCTTGTACCTCTGCGTACGTACGTGCGTACCTCTGCGTATGGACGTACGCAGGAGTATACTCGGGGCTTAAGACTGAGCTGAATACAGGACCTCAGACTGAGGAAGTCTCCCAGACTTAGCCTTTGGTATCGAGTAAAGAGCTTTGTCATCCAGGGTGAGAGGCTCATCAGAGCCGGCACTCCTCTGTATCAAAAAGTTTCAGATGGTTATGAAATTGTACCTAAATATACAGTACAAGCCCCACACTCAGTTTGAAAATGTATGTTGTTTCCTCATGTCAGTTTGGGCTTTACATTGATGGGTTTGCATGTGTTGACGTGTGGTGTACCTGTCCAGCAGAGGCACTGGTACTGGTTGATGCCCTCTAAGCAGGTGGCTCCATGCTGGCAGGGGTTGGATGCACATTCAGGGATGTCCATCTCGCAGTGCCCCCCTACAAAGCCGGTGTTCTCACAGTCACACTTGTAGCTATAAAAATATTTAAAAAATAAAAAAGCAGACATACAGAAGGATGACTTTGTGTAGATTTATGTGCATTTAATTTAGTCAAATACCAGTATATGGCAGCAACAATTACGAAACATAAGAAATACATGCCTGGATTTAAAAGTTTTACTTTATGCAGACTGGGCTAATGTACTTATAAATAAAAAATATATATAAATAAGACAATCATCAATACTTTTACTTCTGCCAACTGTTTTCAAACATATTATTTTCTCCATATAACTACCAAAAGAATAACATAATGTAATTATTTTGATAGCAGCACGGCGCCACAACTGGTAGAGCTGCTGCCTCTCAGCGAGCAGGTTACCCCGGTTCAGATCCTGATCTGGGGTTCCCTTTGGGTAGTTTTCATGTTCTGTCCATGTTGAGTGGGTTTTCTCTGGGTACTCCAGTTTCCTCCCACAGACTAAAAACATGCATGTTAGGCTGATTGGTAACTCTAAATTGTCCCTAGCTGTGAGTGAGAGAGTGCGTGTTTGTTTGTCTTGTTTGTCTCTATGTGTCCCTGTGATGGACTGGAGACCTGTCCAGTGTGTACCTCAACTCTCTCACAGTGATGGCTTGACATGGGCAACAATGACCCCACGATGCAAAAAGGACAAAGTGGGTAAGGATGGATGGATGGATGGACAGTCCACAACAAGATGTTAAAATAAAAACATTTTTCCATTATAACTCCTGCCAGTTTTCCATTATAGGAAAATAACTTTATGACTTTCAGAAATTAAACAATATGTTTACTACTAATTATTACCTTTTAGATTTAATCCAGTTCAAAACGGCTGCCACAGCTAAACAACCTTAGCAAACCAAGTGAAGCTGTTAGACTCATGAATCCTTAACCAGGATTATCACTGTGAAAAAAATCACTGTAATGCCACTTGATTGTTGATATGTGCTACTGACTATCCATGCTGCTGAACTCATGTTGCTGACTTTTTTTCATGCTGCTATGTTCATTTGTACTCATCTGCTCACATAGACTCATGTTCGTGCTGCTGTTTGGTTTATTGTTTTTGTACTATTAGTGCTTAGTGTATTAAATTCAAATCAATTCAATAAAAAAATTCTTTATTAATCCCAGAGGGAAATTAAATGTTGTTGTAACTCCTCATCCTGGTTTCATTAAAGAGTTGTTCTAGATGCTGATGGCTGTGGGCAGGAAGGATCTCCTGTAGTGATCTGTCTTACAGGGGATCTGAAGAAGCCTCTGACTGAAGACACTCTGTTGTATGACAGTCTGATGAAGAGGATGCTGAGGGTTGTCTATAATGTTCTTCATTTGATGAAGAATCCTTCTTTGTACAATCATCTCCAAAGGTTCTAGATGAGTCCCTAGAACTGAGCCAGGTTCTTTATGAGCTTGTTGATCTTAAGTCACGTGCTCTGGTGCTGCTGCCCCAGCACATAATGGCAGAAGAGATAGCGTTCTCTACAACAGACTTATAGAAGATATGCAGCATCTTGCTGCAAATATTGAAGGACTTCACCTTCCTCAAGAAGTACAGTCTGCTCTGTTCCTTCTTGTTGATGCTTCACTGTTGCATTTCCAGTCCAGTCTGTTGTCCAGGTGAACCCCAAGGTATTTACATTTCTCCACCGCCTCCATTTCTTCTCTCATGATGGAAATAGGGTTGGACCTGTTTCTCCTGAAATCTACAATCATCTCCTTTGTTTTGTTCACATTCAAGATGAGATGATTGTTTCCACACCATGCCACAAAGTGGTCCACCAGTTCCATGTACTCAACTTCAAGTCCATCTCTGATACACCCGACCACTGCAGATTCATCTGAATATTTCTGCAGATGACAGGAGTCTGTTTTGTACTAGAAATCTGAGGTGTACAGAGTGAAAAGGAATGGTGAGAGTACAGTCCCCTGTGGTGCTCCTGAGCTACTGATGACCTGGTTAGACACACAACCCTTCAGTCTCACAAACTGTGGCCTGTTTGTCAGGTAGTCTTTGATCCAGGTGATTGTTGAGGCTTCCACCTGAGTCTTCTGGAGTTTCTGACAAAGCAAATCAGGCTGGATTGTGTTAAATGCACTGCAGAAAACAAAGAACATGACTCTCATAGTGCTGTCTGACTTTTCTAGATGGCAGTGAGTTTGCTGAAGCAGGTCTATGAGGACATCATAGACATAGGACATCTATGAGGAAATCAAGATGGCCACGCTCTGACCGGCAGCAGCTTCATGGGCTCTCAGTTCATCTCTAGCTTTTAGTAGTTTTAATAGTGATTCTGTACCTGACTCTGCACGTTTTATGCGGGTGAATTATAGCCAAACTGAACTGTTGAGAATTGGAGCAGATTTGCCACAGGGAACAGCTGAAATCAGCAACAAACTCAAATCTACGCTCGGCAGGATGCGGCTCTTGAAGTCTTCCACCTGGAAACTAGAGCGGAGGTGCTCCGGCTCACGCTCCGGAGATAAGTAAAGGAAGCGCTGCCCCCGGCGTCAGAAGCGAGGCTGCCGGGCGGGGTTTATGGTGAGACTGAAAGCGGACGCTAAAACCGAGAGACCCCCGTTGCCGGCTCTTTTTCTGTCTAACGTCTGCTCGTTGGACAACAAAATGGATTTGCTTCGTCTGAGAGTGACAACGTTGGAGGAAATGAAGAAGTGCTCTGTGCTTTGCCTCACGGAAACGTGGATTTCTAAGGAAACACCAGACTCTGTGTATGAACTGGATGACAGACTCTTTTTCAGAGCGGATCGCTGCACAGAGACTACGGAAAAAACACGCGGCGGCGGTGTCTGTGTGTATGTGAGTACGGATTGGTGTAAAAACTATGCTATTATAAAAAGACTTTGCACAGCTGCTGTGGAGCTGATCACAGTGCGGTGTCGCCCCCATTATCTACCCCGCGACTATTCAGTGATCCTTATCACTGTTATCTACATCGCCCTAGATGCTAATGCTAATGTTGCCTTGGAAGAAATTCATGACTTACACAGCTCGCTGCAATGTAAATATCCAGAGGGGCTTTGCATTGTTTTAGGTGACTTCAACCACGTGAATTTAAAGGACTCTCTCCCAACCTTCAAATAACACGTATCCATAGCAACACGAGGGAGTAACACTCTCGATCACGTCTACACAAATGTAGGCGTGTACACAGCGAAGCCACGCCCACCACTCGGGGGCTCCGATCATTTATCACTCCTCATGGTCCCAGCACAATTCCCCCCACTAAGACGTTGTAAACCAGAACAAAAGGAAGTAAAAATTTGGCTCCAGGACAGCACCCCCATGCTGAGAGACTGCTTTGAAAAAACAGATTGGTCTGTCTTCAGGGAGGCAGCTACTGATGGAAGCTCAGTGGACCTGGAACTTTATGCAACCTCAGTTCTGGGTTATATTAGCACATGCTCTGAAAATGTATCCATAAAAAAATTGTTAAATCTTATCCCAACACAAAACCCTGTTAAACAAAGAGGTTCGCACCCTGCTGGCAGCCAGGAACACTGCCTTCAAGTCTGGAGACTCAGAGGAGCTGAGGAAGACCAGGAAAGAGCTGGTTACTGGCATTAAGAGGGCAAAGGCCACATATGCACAGAGGATCGAGGGACAGTTCACCTCACAAGACCCACGGAGCATGTGGAAGGGCATCAAATGCATAACTGATTATAAAAGCAGGAGCAAACAGTGCCCCAAAGACCCATCTCTGCCTGATGCCCTCAACAAGTTTTATGCACGGTTTGAAGACCCAAATAGACCACCCAGCACCAGACTCACCTCATCATCAGAGGAAGAGCATCTCAGCGTGACCACAACAGAAGTGAGGAGTAGTCTCAGAAGGATCAACCCTCATAAAGCAACTGGACCGGACAACATCCCCGGGAAAGTTCTGAAGGAATGTGCGGACCAGCTCTGTGAGGTGCTGGCTGACATCTTCAACACCTCACTTGCTCTGGAGACAGTCCCCACCTGCCTGAAGACCGCCACCATCATCCCAGTCCCAAAAAGCTCCACAGTGACTGGTCTGAACGACTATCGGCCGGTGGCCCTCACCCCGATAGTTGCAAAATGCTTCGAAAAACTGGTCATGACCCACATCAAAACAACCGTCAACATCAACGAGGACCCTCATCAGTATGCTTACCGTGAGAACCGATCAACAGAGGACGCCATCTCATCCGTGGTCCACACTGCTCTCACCCACCTGGATCAGAAAGACTCCTACGTCCGTATGCTCTTTGTAGAGTTCACATCTGCCTTCAACACCATGATCTCCCAAACTCTGATGGACAAACTATCCACGCTTACACTAAGCCCCTCCGTTTGTAACTGGATACTAGACTTTTTAACAAACAGACCACAGTCAGTGAGGATCCACAACTTCTCCTCCTCCACCATTACCCTCAGCACTGGCTCTCCTCAAGGATGTGTGTTGAGCCCCCTTCTGTTCACTCTGCTCACATATGATTGTGCAGCTACCCATCCAGGTTGTCATATTGTAAAGTTTGCAGATGATACAGCGGTGGTGGGATGCATCACAAACAATGATGAGTCCAGCTACAGGCAGGAGGTGGAACACCTGGAGAGCTGGTGCAAAGAGAATAACCTTCACATGAATGTGAAGAAGACAAAGGAGATGATTGTGGACTTCAGAAGGAACAAACAAACACACACCCCACTGAACATAGGTGGATCAGTGGTGGAAGTGGTCTCCAGCTACAAGTACTTGGGAGTACACTTGAATGATAATCTCAGCTGGACCAACAACACCACCAGCCTGATCAAGAAAGGTCATCAGAGACTCTACTTCCTCAGACGGCTGAGACGAGCTGGTCTGAGTAGCCCAGTCCTCACCTCCTTCTACAGGTGTGCAGTGGAGAGCATCCTGTGCTCCAGCATCAACGTGTGGCATGGAGGCTGCACAGCTGCAGAAAGAAAAGCTTTGCAGAGAGTGGTGAAGGCTGCACAGAAGTCTGTTGGAGTCAGTCTCCCCACCATCACAGACATTTACACTTCGAGATGCAGGAAAAAAGCCACCTGCATCATGAAAGACCCCACTCACCCAGCACACACACTCTTTGCCCCACTCCCCTCAGGACGGAGGTTGAGGAGCATCAAATGTAGAACCACTAGACTGAGGAACAGCTTCTACCCTGAGGCTGTTAGACTCATGAATAAATAAATAATAAGAATAATCACTGTGAAATATCACATCATGCTGATGCTGATCTGTTTTCTTGTTGCTGTGTTCATCTGTGACCATCTGCTCATAAAGACTCATGTTCGTGCTGCTGTTTGTAATGACGTTTTTCTATTACTCTAGGGCTTAGTGTATTTCTAGTTGGATGTTTTTCTTAGTTCATATCCTAGATGTTATTACTGTTTTTCTCTTACATTTTGTTGTTGGATGTAACTGGGACCCTGTGTACATAATCTCATTTCATCACATGTACTACAAGCCCAAAACCAGAAAAGTTGGCACGTTGTGGAAATCGCAAATAAAAACAGAATACAATGACTTGCAAATCTTTTTCAACCTATATTCAATTGAACACACTGCAAAGACCACATACTTAACGTTCGAACTGGTAAACTTTGTTATTTTTTGCAATTATTAGCTCATTTGGAATTTGATGCCTGCAACATGTTTCAAAAAAGCTGGCACAAGTGACAAAGAAGACAGAGAAATTTGAGGAATGCTCATCAAACACTTATTTGGAATATCCCACAGGTGAACATGCAAATTGGGAACAGGTGGGTGCCATGATTGGGTATAAAAGCAGCTTCCTTGACATGCTCAGTCATCCACATAGAAGGATGGGGCGAGGGTCACCACTCTGTGAACAAATGCGTGGGCAAATTGTCGAACAGTTCAAGAACAACTTTTCTCAACGAGCTATTGCAAGGAATTTAGGAATTTCACCATCTACGGTCCGTAATATCATCAAAAGGTTCAGAGAATCTGGAGAAATCACTACACGTAAGGGGCAAGGCCGAAAACCAACATTGAATGCCCGTGACCTTCGATCCCTCAGGCGGTACTGCATCAAAAACCGACATCAGTGTGTAAAAGATATCACCACATGGGCTCAGGAATACTTCAGAAAACCACTGTCAGTAACTACAGTTCGTCGCTACATCTGTAAGTGCAAGTTAAAGCTCTACTATGCAAAGCAAAAGCCATTCATCAACAAGATCCAGAAACGCCGCCGGCTTTGCTGGGCCCGAGCTCATCTGAGATGGACTGATGCAAAGTGGAAAAGTGTTCTGTGGTCTGATGAGTCCACATTTCAAATTGTCTTTGGAAACTGTGGACGTCGTGTCTTACGGACCAAAGAGGAAAAGAACCATCAGGACTGTTATAGGCGCAAAGTTCAAAAGCCAGCATCTGTGATGGTATGGGGGTGCATTAGTGCCCAAGGCATGGGTAACTTACACATCTGTGAAGGCACCATTAATGCTGAAAGGTACATACAGGTTTTGGAGCAACATATGCTGCCATCCAAGCGACGTCTTTTTCATGGACGCCCCAGCTTATTTCAGCAAGACAATGCCAAGCCACATTCTGCACGTGTTACAACAGCGTGGCTTCGTAGCAAAAGAGTGCGGGTCCTCCCCTGGCCTGCCTGCAGTCCAGACCTGTCCCCCATTGAAAATGTGTGGCGCATTATGAAACGTAAAATACGACAACGGAGACCCCGGACTGTTGAACAACTTAAGCTGTACATCAAGCAAGAATGGGGAAGAATTCCACCTGAAAAGCTTCAAAAATTGGTCTCCTCAGTTCCCAAACGTTTACTGAGTGTTGTTAAAAGGAAAGGCGATGTAACACAGTGGTAAATATGTCCCTGTGCCAACTTTTTTGCAATGTGTTGCTGCCATTGAATTCTAAGTTAATGGTTATTTGCAAAACAAAATAAAGTTTCTCCGTTCGAACATTAAATATATTGTCTTTGCATTCTATTCAGTTGAATATGGGTTGAAAAAGATTTGCAAGTCATTGTATTCTGTTTTTATTTGCGATTTGCACAACGTGCCAACTTTTCTGGTTTTGGGCTTGTACATGCGGTGCAAATGACAATAAAGACTCTCTGACTCTGACATCTTCAACTCCAAGTCCACGCCGATAGGCAAACTACAGTGGGTCCTGATATGTGTCATTATGTAGTTCCTTCTCTGTAGCAAGACCAAGACTATGGAATGAGTTACTTCTGCTTTTCATAGGCCCCCTCCTTCACAGTTTTTAAATCCTGCTTAAAAACCACTACTATTCCCTAGCTTTCAATACTGTATGATCTTTGTTGAACCTGTATGCATCACACTGTGCTAGTCATTATGCTATTATCTGCTATTATTTTTGTTTCTATATTTTGATTTTACGTGATTTATATGTTGCTGTTTGTTTTGGCTGATTGTTTCTGTATGTACCATACCATACCATACCATTTTATTTATAAAGCACTTTAAACAGGAACAAGTCCACACCAAAGTGCTGGACAAACAAACACGCAACAGGCAACACAGACAATGAAGTACAACACGAAAAACATAAAAACATTGCAGATCATAAATCAAACGATCCAATACAAATCAGCTGGCATTGAAAGCGATGGAGTAGTAGTGAGTTTTTAACCGGGATTTGAAAACCGAGAGGGAGGGGGCCTGTTTGATGAGCAGCGGTAACTCGTTCCAGAGTCTTGGGCCTGCTACAGAGAACGCCCTGTCACCCCTGCGCTTAAGGCGAGTTTCTGGAACAGTTTCTGGAATGTACCGCATTTCGGTTGGCCCTGTCGCTGTTTAAAGTGCTTTATTAATCAAATGGTATGGTATGATATGTTTTCCCTCATTCGTGAACAAGACCCCAAGATACTTAAAACTCCTCCACTTGGGGCAGGACCTCCTCCCCGACCCGGAGAGAGCATGCTACCCTTTTCCGGCTCAAGACCATGGCCTCGGATTTGGAGGAACTGATCCTTATCGCGGCAGCGGCACACTCAGCTGCAAACCGCTCCAGTGATAGCTGTAGATCACGACCTGATGAAGCCAATAGGACCACATCATCTGCAAAAAACAGAGAAGCAATCCTAAGGCCACCAAAAAAGATCCCCTCAACACCTTGGCTGTGCCTAGAAATTCTGTCCATAAAAGTTATGAACAAAATCGGTGACAAAGGGCAACCTTGGCGGAGTCCAACTCTCACAGGAAACGAGCCTGACTTACTGCCAGCAATGCGGACCAAGCTCTGACACCGGTCGTACAGGGACCTAACAGCCCATATCAAAGGGCCTGGTACCCCATACTCCCGGAGTACCCCCCACAGGGTCCCCCGAGGGACGCGGTCGAATGCCTTCTCTAAGTCCAAAAAGCACATGTAAACTGGTTGGGCAAACTCCCACGTACCCTCTGAGGGTGTAGAGCCGGTCCAGTGTTCCACGACCAGGACGAAAACCACACTGCTCCTTATGAATCCGAGGTTTGACTATCTGATGGACCCTCCTCTCCAGAACCCCTGAATAGACCTTACCAGGGGTATGAGGGAAAACTGGAGTGTGAGATTGATAGGCGGATAGGTGTAGCACCCGCAGTGAAGCGGGCGCTGTACCGGTCTGTCGTGGTGAAGAGAGAGCTGAGTCAAAAGGCAAAGCTCTCAATTTACCGATCGATCTACGTTCCCACCCTCATCTATGGTCATGAGCTTTGGGTTGTGACCGAAAGAACGAGATCTCGGATACAAGCGGCTGAAATGAGTTTTCTCCGCAGGGTGTCTGGACTCTCCCTTAGAGATAGGGTGAGAAGCTCAGTCATCCGGGAGGGACTCGGAGTAGAGCCGCTGCTTCTCCACATCGAGAGGAGCCAGTTGAGGTGGCTCGGGCATCTGGTTAGGATGCCTCCTGGACGCCTCCCTGGTGAGGTGTTCCGGGCATGTCCCACCGGGAGGAGACCCAGAGGAAGACCCAGGACACGCTGGAGGGACTATGTTTCTCGGCTGGCCTGGGAACGCCTTGGGATTCCCTCGGAGGAGCTGCTCCAAGTGGCTGGGGAGAGGGAAGTCTGGGCCTCCTTACTTAAGCTACTACCCCTGCGACCCAACCCCGAATAAGCGGAAGAGAATGGATGGATGGATGGATGGATGGATGGTATGATATGTGCTTGTTCTTTTAGTCAGGTGGACCAACAGACGTCTCTCTAGGACCTTCATGATGTGGGATGTCAGGGCAACAGGTATATAGTCATTGAGGACTGATGGGTGAGTTTTCTTTGGTACTAGAACAAGGCAGGATATTTTCCACAACACTGGAACCTTCTGGGTCAGGCTAAGGTTGAAGAGGTGCTGCAGAACCCCACAGAGCTGCTCTGCACAGACCTTCAGGACTCTGGGACTGAACCATATGGACCTGCAGCTTTATTCTGGTTTAGTCTCTCCAGCTGCTTCCTCACCTGACTTCTGGAGATGCAGAGGGAGGAGAAAAAGAATGTATCATCATCTTCTGATTAGGTTGAAGACCATGTAGAAGAAGAAGGGTCCATAACTGAAGTGGTAGATACAATATTTTGAGGTGTGACAAGACAACCCTGGGTCAAAGGAGGTGGTATGTCTGTTTGGATTTGGGCAAGTGAGGAGGATGCTGAGCTTGATCCTGAACTGAACATATTGAAGAATGTGTTCAGTTCATTGGCTCTGTCCAGGCTTCCATCCTTTTGAACTTCCTTCTGCTTGAAGCCTGTGATCTTTTCATCCCTGACCACACCTCTCTGATATTGTTCTGCTGGAGCTTGTTCTCCAGCTTATTCTTGTGTACCTCCTTGTTGTTTCTTATCTTGACTTCTAGTTGCTTCTGTGTGCGCCTCAATAATTCTCTGTCTCCCTCCCTGAAGGTTTTTTTCCTGGTTTAGCAGTTCCTTCAGGTAAGTGATGATCCAGGGTTTGTTACTGGGGAAGCATCTCACTGTTCTGGTGGGGATGGTGTTGTTTACACAGAAGTTTATTTAGTCCATCACACAGTCATGGCATTGATGTCCTTTTCATGTGGCTGACACAGTGTATCTGTACAGACACAGTCTGTAGCTTCAAAACAACCCCACAGGGCTTCTTCAGCTTCTGTTGACCATTGCCTCTCTGTTGTCTTTATTACAATCGTTCTTAGTTTAGTTTAATTCTTAGTTTAGTGTATTTCTTAGTTCATATCTTAGATTTTATTACAGTTATTTTATTTATACTTTTGTTGGATGTAACTGGGACCCTTTGTACACAATTTCATTCGACCGCATGTACCCCATACCATACCATTTTATTTGCAGAGCACTTAAAACAGCGACAAGGCCAACAAAGTGCTGTACAAACAAACAAACAACATGCAACACATAGGCAACATACAAAATGAAGTAAAAAACAGAATATAGACATAAAAACGTCACAGGTAATAAATATAACGACAAACCTATGTGAAGCAAACAGGTTCAAACACACATCATACACCAGCAGCGGTTGTGCTCCCGGCCTGGGTCGGAACCATTTTACAATGCATCTCTTGATGGTTAACCTGTGTCACGCAGACAAAATTATACCTCGGATTAATAGCGAGTGTATTTACTGCTTATTCAGCCACTGAATAGATCAACAGCATCTCACGAAGGAAGCTTGTTTTTGCAATGGAAAATTAACAGAGGTACAGGTTCTTCTGTTGGTGCTCAGACACAATCAGGCTTACAACCTACGGCAGACTAACAAAATGTCCGGCTCTATCACGGCACATATTCACTGCCAAATTTACCCAAAAAGTTCTGTAAACAAGTTCACAACTACTGTATGTACTTTTCAGTTTATGGCCAACATGATGTCTGATCCAACAGGAGACAGCTACTCATAAGATCCATCAGTTCACTAAAACCTTTGTAGTTTGCTCAAACACTGTTCATAAGACACTTTTGTCATCCAGAGATATTGAATAAACACCATGTTATGATTAAACTTTGTAATCAATTACACGGGGCACCATTATATGTAGTAATATGAAGGAGAGAGATGGAGGAAGAAGGGTGACACTTTCTCCATCCCCTTCACTACATTTGTTTTATTTCTTTAGCTCTCGTTAAAGTGGGGCACCAGCTGGTCAGTTTACTGACCAACAACAACTTGTTTATTACCCTTTAATAATCAGAATCAGTCACTGAAGTATAATCTGTTAATTACAGGGAGATTTATATCATAACACATGAATATTCATCTGAATGAAGAGACAAAAGTTGTCTTTGAAGTTTTATTACAAAAATAATCAAACTCAAATCAACAACAATAATAAACAAATGATAACAATTAATCAATCAAGGCTTAATTATCTTATCTAAGGCAAAATTGACTCTTTGAGCAGGAATTATTTCAGTTTTATACGCGCATGAATTTAGACAAGGTTTGACTATTTTAACAAATAGTCACTTTGGATTTCTTGTTGAAAGTTGTTTAATCTGATCAGATAAAGTCATTTATCATCACTGCAAGCCAAGAAAAGATTTACCAAGTTGCATCAGCTTAAAATAGCATAACCAGACCAAGGCGTCACTAGGTTCTGCTCCTTACCAGGTCACCTTGAAGGCACCAGGGGCCTCATGTACAAAGACTTGCGTGGATTTCTTACTGAAAAGTTGCGTACGGTCAAATCCAGAAAACTGCGTACGCACAAAAAAATCCAGATGTATCAAACTGTGCGTACGCCGGAATCCACGCACATTCCTTTTGTACATCACAATCAACGTGGAATTGAGCGCACATGAGAGAGTGGCCGACTCCGCCTTTGACACGCCTCCATATAAATATGCAAATTCATTTAAATATGCCCTGCACGTTAGGAATGTCGTCTTTGCTCTATTGCAAATCATGTCGAAACGTGGAAAAAAGAGGAACTTCACGGACTGTGAACTGGAGACACTTCTGAGTGACGTAGAGAGGCACAGAAAAAGGTTTTGTTTGGCACGCTCAGCGCACAACAAACCGTCCACTTTTAAACGACAAGTTGACCAAGCTATTCTAACATGCCTAAATAGGTCAGTGGGTAGCGTGCTCGCCTTCCATCCCAAAGATCATGAGTTCGATTCCCGCATGGTACAACGTTCTTTCTTTTTTTTTATTCATTCCAGATTTAAAGAACACAAGAACACTATTTAGAAAGAACAACATGAAATGAAACAATACATGAAATGAAGGAAAAAGAGGATTCCTTGTGGTTTATTTTAAAATAGTTTTCTTGTGTTCTTTAATTCTGGAATGAATTAAAAACAAAGAAAAACGTTGTTTTCATTTAAATATACCCTGCAACAGAGGAATGTCGTCTTGTCCCATCATGCATCACGTTCTTCAACTGCTAAAACAGCTAAAAATGAACAGCAAACAAGAATTTAAGCTGTGCAGAACTATTCAGTCTTTCTGTTTTTTATATTTTCTGCAGGTTATATTCTGATGGCGTCCATGTGGATGTAATAATTGTTACTCATGTGTGTTTGGGTGGAAATAATAATTATTTCCCCATCATGAACAGTTTCTAGAATCACCTGTAAGTGTCGCCAAAGGAACAAAAACCACAGAAACGTGCGTACGCCAGCTCTGGAGCTGCCGTGGCGGTACGCACATTTCCACGTTCAGTTCTGTCTTGATACACACGGAGTTTTGCGTGGATAGTGACGTACGCACGGTTTTTGTGCGTACGCACGGTTGATACATGAGGCCCCAGGTCACTCGTCTTTCTGGGGTTCTCTGGTGGATCAGACCAGAGACACAATGAAGAAGACTCACCAGGAACTGCCCAAGGTAGCAGACCATCACTGTGACAGCTTCAGGGGTCTGAAGGCAACAGTTGATGAGAAGGTACACCATCCATCTGTATCTTCTGCAC
>JBBPBX010086171.1:0-14952 GCA_038048925.1 Garcialebias charrua | reverse complement strand
AGTCGCGCTAGCGAAAACCGTTCCAATTTACGAGCGAAATTCCGGATTTACGAGAGAAATGGCGGCCGTTCCAAATTACGAGATTTCCGGTTTACGAGCGCCTCGTTGTAACGGATCTCGCTCGTAAATCGGGGACTACCTGTAAAATTAAAGAAGCCAATAGTTTCTTTGTGAGTGACTATATATGTTCTCAGATTACAACTAATGGAATAAATTGTAGTAAATGTCTGTTTACTGATAGGGTCAGCAAAAAGCATCACTGAACAGTTCAAAAAGACAAAGGTGTATCAGAGACCACCGTCTGGTCCATTACATCTCCTCCCTTTTGGAAGTTATCGCCCGTCCTTGGGGATGAGGTCCAACACGAAAGGATACCTTGAACTGTCTCTGATCTTGAAGTAATCCAGCAAGTGGAAGAAGAAAAATCAAAAATTATAATCCCATAAAGTTTTTGGAAATTCCATACTGTTCGTAGGTAATCCCATTGCGGTAAGCTTTTAATCCTTTGGAAAACAAAGTCTTATAATCCACAGCGGTAAATCCACAGCAGTAATTCCACCACGATTAGTTTTGTTGATTGATCAGCAACAATTGTTTTTATAATCAGCATGTAGAGGGGATCCCTCGATTGACGCAGAGGAGGCGACCCTTGGATGAAGGTTGAAGACCAAGCGTTGGAGCTGCAGGTCCCCACATCGAAGGTTGTTGGCTGGTTGGCTTCCAGTCAGTGCCACTCTGGTTCTATGTGTCATGCAATTATGTGGTTTTTAGGTGGGCTTATGATTGGGATTTTACATTAGGCCCTACCTATATGCACCTGGTATGTAAGCTATCATGGTTTAGATCAGCTACAATTACCAATTAAGGGGTGGATCAATGCTGTAAAAATCAGATATAGGGATCTATACCTATAGAAGGTTCAGGAGGGCTTCTGTAACGAAGGCCTCTTCTTTCCAAACTATTCCTCCATTCATTACTTAGTTTAGGTTAAACTAAAATAGAAAAAGGAAATATAGTTTGGTCTAAATGTCTGTTGTCTTTTAGACGAACGACGTAGGATTTGGTATTCCTAATAAATTTTGAAGTCTATGGCGAGACTCATCAAAATGAATAGATAATCTAGAATAGAATCGATCGAATCGGTTCAATTTAGAAATTGTGAGACCAGTGTAGTTTATGGTACCTTGAGTAGCTTTAAACTACATTGACTCTTCAACGATTGAGATTTAACAAAACGAACTGCATGTTGGCATAGTTAAATCCATATTATGCATTAACCAATGTTAATACAAAACCTTTTTTGGCTGGGAGTGTTCAGAACCAAAACAATATCTCAAATAATGACAACAGTAATGACTAAACAACAAGGAAACAACGTTTCACTGCTTCGACACACTCTTGTCGTCAGATTCCAAAGTGCAACACACAAGAAAAACAGGTCTCAACTTTATGACCGAGGTCAAATTAAATCTCGTGGATTTAAACGGTTGTTAAGGTTAGTTTTTTGTTGTGGGTGTTAGACTTAGCGTTTCTAAGTTCAAGTTGGACAATGCGACTTATAGGGTGGAAATATGGTAGTTTAAACCTGATTAGTTTATTTACTAACTTGTGTTTGGACGACCTTATTATCCCATGAAGTCGGTGAGTTTGTGAGATCTTTGTAATTTGTGGAGTCATATAAATCTTTGTCTTGGACATGGGCATGACCTAACATCACCCCCCTGTGGTTATGGGGGACCACAAACACAGGTGAGGACGTCCGTCCATGGGCACAAGTTAGGATGCCATTGTTTAGTTTAAAGTCCATGACCCACCATGTTTTCAAATTGCATCGCCATTAATATTTATTAGTTTATTTAAAAATAATACAGGAGCGTTTATTTATATTGTAGAGAAATAACGCTAAATGTGTTATTTCATGATTTATAGCAGATTTTAGCAGAAGCTCCGGGAAGATCTGCCCCTCTCCAAATATGGGCATTCACATCACTAAAGATTCCGCCTTGGAGTTACAGGCGGAGTTATAATAAGCCTTCATCAACTTCCATGACCGCTGCTCTAAGAGAGGAAAAAAAAAAGAGAAGCGGTCGCTCACTGATGTCTGTCATATTCTGAGCAGCATCCACGTAGACATACTAGTTTAATTCGCTTGATCGCGACAAATTCATTAATTTCCGCATCGGCTTTTTATTCTCTCCCCTGACCAGACAGGTCGGGATACAGAAAGGCAGCCGCGGCGCGGAGCTCTGAGCGCGCGTGCTCCCCCGTGCTCTCCCGTGCTTCCCCGTGCTCCAGCAACAAGGCTGGGACAGAACCGAGCCCCGGCACGAACTTCAAAGCTGACGCAGCGGAACGGGGAGCCAGGGAGAAGACGGGAGAAGCCGCGCGGCTCGCTCCTCTCTGGGCAGAGGAGAGGAGAGCAGCCAGCAACAGTCGCAGCGGTGTTATATCTTATTAAAAAGGTCTATAAAATAAATAAAAAATAAAAACAGAGCACTGGTCCAGCTGTACACAAAAATGCACCAGGAAATATGCAGTTTTACTCTCACTCTCATAAACCTCCATGGAAACTCATCCCTTCCTTCTGGGTGGAGACGTGACAAAAGTCACTCCACACTTCGACACTTTTCGGCCGCGTTTCCGGATTCATTCGGGACTCGTTTTTTTTTTTTTTTTAACCCTCGCCTGGCCCAAATGCAAAAATGAAAATAGACGAAATATTCTACTACAGTAATAGTTCAATATGGTGAATTGTTACTGTCATGGTGGGTGTTGTCCTTTAAGCTGTTTTCGCAGCTGAGAGTAGACAGTACACAGGAACCTTACAGGTTTCGGCCAACGTGTCTTCATACGTTTACCTCTTTCCGTGTAATTTAGGTGTGTCTCAAACGTCAGTGCAGTCACAGGTGTGTCTGATTTGTCAGTCTGCGATGGGTCACTGTCGTTGTTGTGTGAGTTTGCCCCCCTTTGTCTGAAGAGGGGCCCTCGCCATCTGTAACAATGATGTCCAAGTGACTGTCAGCATCTGGTTGACTGTCATATTCTGGACATAAATGCTCTTGAACCAAGGTTTCAATGAAAGCTTGGCTGATTGCTGAATTACCTGTCCCAGAAGACAGTACAGCCACTTCGGTGTGGGATCCTTGGGCCTCCACACCTTCTTCTACCTGTGGTAGGTAGTGTTCAGTCTGTGCTGATTGTTCCAGTTCGCAGAGGAGGTTCTCTTGTTGGGCCAGAGTCTGGTCCAACTGTTGGGTCTCTTCTGCCTCACCTGTTTTTGAAAGTTCACATACCGGGCTCTTGTACTCGGATGAGGGGTCCCTTCTGTCCTCTGCGGTACCTGCGGTTAGGCAGTCTGTATCACAACTAGGATGCACTTTTATTGGCAGGGGTTTACTCACTGTTGCCCACATTGTCTGTTGACCATAATCTATAATTGCGTTGAAGCGGTTTATAAAATCTTGGCCAACCAAAAATGGGAAAGAGTCAAGTGTAGACACAAATACCAGGTGGCATAGTGTCATTTCGCCAATCTGCATGTGAACCATAGCTATAGCTGTCAGGGTTGTTCTCGTCCCTGCGAGGCCCTGCAGTTCAATAGCACATTTCTCGAAGGGTATTTGGCTGTCAACACTGTTAGTGGCGGTCCTTAGCTCCTCGAACAGTTTGGCTGACATAATAGTGTAGTGATACACCTAGCCTCTGATATTTCTGTCTTGACCTTCAAGTACACCTCTCTACACCTCTCTGAATCACTCAGTGTTACACTTGCTTGAACCTCAAGGAGACAGATGGACACTTATATATTTTAACAATTATTATGAATTAATGGACACTAATTAATCAGATTGAACTTTCTCTTTAATGTGTGTTAATTCAGAATTGATCAAACAGTATTTTTGTCATTTCAATGATGATTTTACTAAACTGGTATATTTTAAATATGACAAAGTTAAGAGAACATCTCAGAATGATCATGTTTTGAACTGTCTGCTCTAGGCAGAATAAGTGTCGAAAGTTGAAGGAACAATCCTTCGTATTTGTTTGAACTGTTTTTGTTTCAAAGGAAAAGTGCTAGACATAGCTTGCTTTCGGTCTCCCGTCCTTTCTAAAAACAATGAATCAGTTCTCAAAACAAAGTACGGACTTGTGCACATGCACCTGCATCTTCTCACGTATGTTTTCTATGTTTTGTCTACCCTATCATCTGTCACTCAAACTCACTCATTTGCAAAGTCACACCCTCTCTAGGGGTGCAACAACCAATCAGCAGGAAGTATGGGACTAAGTCACACCCCCTTCTTAAGGGGCACTTCCTGGATTTTGGTTTAGAGTTTTTGGAAGACAACTAACTGACAACTGGTTGCTCTCCTTTGGGAAAAGCTGGAGACGCCCGGTCATTGTGCCAACTCGACCCACGTCTCAGCTGAGAGTCACGGCAAAGCCTTGCTGTGCCTCAACACTCATTTCTGAAAGAGTTTGTTTTCTGAAGTTTATTGTGAAAGTGCAGCCAGTAGCTGGCTCTGCTCCTGCCGGGAGAAGCGGTTCTTCTCACTAGTCTGAATCAGCTCACACGCGCGGAGGTCATCTGGGCGTGAACTGGACAACACAGTCCGTTAGTGTCCACAAACCTCAACTCTTATCTCCAAGACGTATCGTCAACAGGTAACGAGGCGTTGATTGTGTCCTGAACGTGTGGGAAGCCCAGCTGAACCGTATTGGAGGGTGCCACTCTGGTTGTTTCAAATAATTAATTTCAGTTAACTTAGCTTTCATCTTCTTCCTCCTTAAACTCCTCCTTATGTTTATTTTCATCATGGTAAACTTTAAGTAATGTGCCAACAGAAAGGTCCAACTGTCTGTTTGTTTTAATTTGAATTCTTGTCAACGTAGTTATTAAATCAGAGCTAATATCGATACAAATGTTTATGTAATTTTTGTGATAGTTTCAATAAAAGGTCTATTTTTTTGGTAGACCAACATAAATTGAAGTCTAAGCGTGAAATTACATTTCTGGCTAATCACCTCGTTAGATTTGTTGATTTAATCTGAAAAAGTTGAGACCCCGTGAATTGGTGTCAAGTTTGTGCAGATTAAACTCTGCTCAGACTGGCGCATCTAAAGATATAGGTAAGTCAGTAAACTGACTAATAACTCCTATATTGTTACAATAGTTATATCAGCACTGCCGTCCAGGAGGGCTTCACGCGCGAGGACACCTTCCAGTGTGATAGGCAGGTAAGCTTTCTTAGCCACCCCCCTTTGTATAAGTTACACAGAAACCTCACAGGTCTTGGCACACGTTTCTGTTCACGTGTACCTCTGTCTGTGTAATCTTGTTTACTGTCAGCATCTTGTTGTCTGACAGCATCATGACCTTCAGGATGTTGTAGACTACCAGCAATTTGTTTGTTGTCTTTGTCATCAACTACGTGCTCTGAGTTATTCATGTGCACTGAGTTATCAAAGACGAGGTCACTCATTGTACCAGTTTGGTCATACTCTGTATCATTCAAGTTTTCTAACAACCAACTTACATCCACCACCTCATCAGAGCTTGGAGGTTTGGTGCCTTTTTACTGGAACGTTTGCGACCTGTTGCATGTCTCGGACTGTTTCATCCGAGGTGCAGGTCCACGTCTCAGGGGTCCCTTCCGGGCCCACCCTGGTTTTGGGCGTCCTGTAGAGCTAACACCCACCTTTAGTTGTTTTTTAGTTTGAAAATCTTGTTTATTCTCGCCTTTTTTAGGACTGGAATCCAGCTCCAGCGAGTGGGATTTGACCGCTTCACCTGGGGACACCTGTAAGGGTGTTTTGATTTGCATGTGAGCTTCAAAGACATTCATAGCACACTGTTTTATTTTTAATTGTCTAATCTCATGTTTTAACTCAAGTTTTTCTTGATGAAAATCATCTCTTCTGCGGGTGTTATTTTGCCTTAACAATTCAAGCCTTGCTTACAGCTGCAGCTGTAAAGCATCATCATAATTGTCATCTCCTATCTTTTCTGATTTAATGAGAGATGCTTGTAGTTTGTTATTTTAAATATTTCCTTATTTAAAATAAACTGGAGTCATTAATTGTACACAGAAAAACGTTAAAAATTGCAATTTTTAACTAAAAGTGTACAGATGTGCACACCAATTCTTAATTGAGTTGAAAAAATTGAATTGGTTCTGAATTCTGTTTAAAATGCAGAGAGCTTAATGTGGAAATGCTCTGTTCTCCATCATTTTGTTTTTTGATTTAATGTGAAAATCAAATAGAAGATGCTTTTTTGAATGTTATTGTAAATCTCTTCAGTATTTAAAATAAGCAAAAATTGTTTGTCTGCACCTCTGTTATTCTAAAATCTGTTTTTAAAATAAACTGGAGTTTTTGGTTTGTGCACAGAACAATTTTAAAGATGGTATTTCACCATAAAAATGCTGACTTTTTATGATGTTTTGAGAGAACTCATCTGTTAACGTCTTTTAACCAACAGGTGGCAGTCAAGACTTAAACTTATCACGAGGTGACCTTTTCTTTCTACTTCCGGCCGCTAGAGGCGGCGTGGTTGACTCACATTAGCTTGCGAGTAGCACCTAACAACTGAGTAAAAATATCAACATTGGAAAGAGTTGGAGCCTGTACGTGATAATCGCTCGAACCACGTTGTTGTCAGAGACAACTCTATGTGATTAGACAGTTTAGATGGCTTCAATTGAGTTTTTAAACTTTTAGTGAAATCTCCGTTCGTCTTGTGTGGGTCACGTAGTCTGATTACAGAGCGGGGCGGGCCGACGACGCAGCGTGCGTAGCGCGTCACCAGCTTCCAGCGAGGCGGAGCTCGCTACACAAAAACGTGACGTCAACCAATCAATCACAGCGCTTGTAGTTCTTTTCCCAAGCATTCATGGTTAATGTAGTCTTATTTCCTTCGACCAATGCATTGCCGGAAATGACGACAAAAGTGGGCGGGTCGCATCGGAGTTCTTCCCCACTTCAGCGAATCAGCACTCGCTTTACAGATACGAGAGTGATTGACAGATCATAGCTCTCGTTTCATCCAATCACAGCTCATAAACAGATGTCTTTGACACGTCGCTGTAACATTAGCTTAGCACAGTAGAACACAATTCTACAGACTCTTACAGCTCATAAACGCTCGCTTGACATTGCAAAAATGTCTGTGATATGGCGAAAACGTGTACACAGGTCTAATGAAGCCACGCTCAGTAACACAACACTACAACTTGTTTGAAAACAACACAGACTCCCTTAGAGCGGCTTCAAGGTCGGTTCCGTCCACTGACTCGTCTGTCAGAACCACTATCCGACCACTTTTCAACAGTAATATGCGTCTGTAGTGATACAGGCCCTCTGTCTTGACCTTCAAGTACTATTAGATATTACTATTAGATCAAAAATTAGCTGGACTCATTTAACATCTTACCTCTTCATCAATCTGGTTTCAGGAAAAAACATAGCACAACAACTGCTTCTCTGAAGGTTCTGAATGATGTTGTTGAAGCATTGGATGCTAAGGACTATTGTGCTGCACTTTTCTTAGACCTGTCTAAAGCTTTTGACACTGTGGATCATAACATCCTGTGTCATAAGCTCTCAGAAATCGGTTTCTCTGATCACACCATCGGTTGGTTTTCTAACTATCTTTCCAATCGGAGGCAATGTGTTCAACATAACGGTACTTCTTCCAGCTATTTAACAGTTAAAAATGGTGTACCACAAGGCTCAGTTTTAGGACCAACTCTCTTTACAATCTACATAGCTAATGTAGGTCACTGCATCCCTGATGCATCCTTACATTTCTATGCTGATGATACAGTTGTTTACTGCCGAGCTAAAACAGTTGCTAAGGCTTTCCAGTTACTGCAATCCGCTTTTGACATCATCCAGTCAGATTTGTTCCGTCTCAAACTTGTCCTAAATGCTGATAAAACAAAAGGGATGTTTTTTTCAAATAGGAAGGCGGTTCCAGCAGATCCTCCTCTGATTTTATCTTCAAATGGTGTCCCTATTGAGTTTGTTGATTCCTATAAATATCTGGGTATCCTGATCGATTCACATCTCTCTTTTAAACTCCACGTGGAAAACCTAGTGAAGAAACTGAAAGTTAAACTGGGTTTCTTTTTCAGAAACAGATCATGTCTATCACTGAATGTTAGGAAACGCCTTGTGTCTGTGACTTTCCTTCCCTCCATTGATTACGGTGACATTCTCTACATGAATGCTCCTACAAGCACCCTGCGGATGTTGGATGTTGTCTATCATGGTGCACTAAGATTCATAACTGGTTGTGATTATCGTACCCACCACTGCACCCTGTATTCACTGGTTAACTGGACATCATTAACCTCACGCAGACTCTTCCACTGGTACATTTTCATCTTTAAATCACTTCTTGGTCTGCTGCCCTCATACATCTCCTCCTACATGTCTTTACGTGAGTGCAGCTACAGTGTGCGCTCTCAGGACATGATTACCTGCAGTGTTCCGTCAGTGAGGACTGAACTTGGAAAAAGGGCCTTCTCCTACTCCGCTCCTGCTTCATGGAATATCTTACAAAAAGATCTGAAGCTCTCGACCTTGACTTCTCTAAATGGTTTTCAGAATCTGTTGGAATCCTGGCAAAAACCAATGCAGATTTGTTCCTGTCTTTGATTTTATACGTCTACCTTATAATGTTTTGCTAGTTTTTTGATACTTTGTTAAAAAAAAAAAAATCTTTTTTTCTCTCTTTTTGTTTTCTATTGTTTATTGTTTGTTTGTTTATTGTTTAATGAAATTCTATCACTGCTGTTCATTGTTCTTTAGTTTTAGCAGGTCGCTTTCGTAAATGAGCCCATGAGGTTCAAAAGATTTACCTGACTAAATAAAGGTTGAATGAATGAATGAATTAGGTACACGTCTTTGACCTGCTCTAAAATGTAAAAACAGCACACCTAGCAATCTTGCAGATGTTAATAATAGCTTCAAAAAATGACTCTGGTCATTTTGCCGTGAGATCGCCTCAGCTTGTGGACAATGTAATCTGGACCGGGTCTTCATCAGAACCACGAGACACCTGCCACACAGCTTGACAAATACCCACCAAAACTACTTATAGCGTTTAAAAAGTTGAACAAATAACAATTTCAGCTTCAAATGTCATTAACTGCAGTCCTGCAATCGTTCTGAACACTTCCAGCCCAAAATTATTATCTTCAGAGTTGAAAATTGGATCCTAATAAGCAAACATGATGTTACAGTTCATGAGAGATCACAGATTTATGAATAATCTTTCAGAAAACTTGTACAGGGCCACCAGATGTAGGATATTTAGGAGGTCAGTATTAAACTGACACCTTTTACCTTAATTATTTACTTATTCAGATTGAATAGTAATTTACGGATTATTTTCTCTTTCAGTTTACCCAATATTTCTGTGATCAGTTTATGATGGACAAATAAACCATGAAGTGACCATGAGACGTCGATTTTAGTTGGTAGGCCAGGAGACACTACCTTTTATTTAAAATAAATCAACTAAAATTAACACCATTACACTTGATTGATGGATTTTACTTTCTTGCAATTTAACACGCATCAGCACACTTAAATGTAACATAACAGACTTCAGTAATGAGTTGACATATTACTTTTTTATCTGTGGCTCTTAGTTTAAAATGTAGTTACCAGCTTAAATTGAGAGGGAAAAGGAAATAGAATAAGAGATGGAGGGGTTGTAAAGAGGGAAGTTTATCTTGCATTTATAAAATTTCAATAATGATAAACCCTGGTTCACACCCAAACTCAGACGGCTCCGTCAGCAGAAGGAGGCTGCTTTCAGGGAGGGAGATAAAGAGGGCTACAGACGTGCAAAGTATGGATTTAGCAGGGAGGTGTCAAAGGCTAAATCCAGGCACAACAAACGCCTGGAGGAGCAATTCTTTGCAAATTACTCTGCCACAGTTTGGAGGGGCCTGAAAGAGATCACAAATTATAAGCCCAGATCACCTCACTCCACAGATGACATCAAACTGGCTAATGACCTCAACAACTTCTATTCACGCTTCGAAACAAAGGACTCACATTCCTCTACCCCCCACACCACTCAGTGTTTAACCACCTTGGAGATCCCCCCACCCCCTGCTTTCACAGCTACAGAGGGGGAGGTGAACAGGCTTTTCAAAAGGTTGAATACACACAAATCTGCAGGCCCGGATCATGTGACTCCTTCCACCCTGAGGAAGTGTGCTAATGAGTTAGCACCTGTATTTACAGAAATCTTCAACTCTTCCCTGGAGTCATGTCATGTCCCAGCCTGTTTCAAGTCCTCCATCATCGTCCCTGTCCCCAAGAAGCCACGCATCACAGGACTAAACGACTACAGACCTGTGGCTCTCACATCTGTAGTCATGAAAACCTTTGAACGTCTGGTTTTATCCCACCTCAAGTCTATCAGCAATCCCCTCCTGGACCCTCTGCAGTTCGCCTACAGAGCTAACAGGTCTGTAGATGACGCCATAAACCTGGCCCTCCACTTCATCCTGCAGCATCTGGACTCCCCAGGATGCTAGGATCCTGTTTGTGGACTTCAGCTCTGCATTCAACACATCATTCCTGCTTTGCTCCAAGACAAGCTCTCTCTGCTCCGTGTACCTGACGCCACCTGCAGGTGGATCACTGACTTCCTGACCAGTGATGGGAATAACGGAGTGAAGGAAAATACACACGTTTAGAAGTTCTAGATGTTAATCTCATTTGAAACTAATACACTACTGTATATGATTGTACACAAGTGCTCTATAATCAAGGTATTCACAACTGTTTTACAAAGGTTTATGCAATTAAACAACACTATAAGGCACACTTTTAGATCTAACAAACAGGATGTTCAGATGCAGATAACAGGCCCAGAGGACAAATGCCCTTTGCGCTTCTCTTGGCCTTCTGAGGAGATCAAGCACACAGCTACACAAACAGATGAATCAAACTACTAAATAAGTAGTACTTATAACCACACACATACTAGGAGACTAATTAGTGTATCTGGACATTAATTTACATTACACAGGACACATCTAATAGTACATTTCTAAAACTTTCTTACTGAGCAAATAAGCAGAACAAAGAACACAGTTTCAAGAGACTCCTCACCAGAGCTATAAATCTACAAGGTCATAGAACTGACAAACACGAGAGGCTCCAGGACTCCTTATCAGTGCTCTAAGTCAATCAGAGACCAGAGAAGCTCAAACTGCATCTTTAGAGACCCAAACATCTCAGATATCAGCAGCATTCTTTGAGGAACCTCGCCGAGGAAAGGTCTGTCAAAATGCTCACAATTCTCTGTGCACAAAGAATTGCTTATTCATGCTGTAACTTTGTTAACATGTAACCTGTGTCTCTGTCAATAAATCTTCATCATTTTTACAAGAGAGACTGGTCATTTGAACACCTAATGAGAAACCCCTTCAACAGGAGTTACAAATAAACGGCGTTACAAACTGAGTTATTTTTTAATTAACGGGTAATCTAAGTAGTTACCAAGTCTATCGTTACAACGCCGTTACCGTTACTTCCACTAAATGGGGGTGCGGTACTTTCTCTTCCGCGCGCTGGCTGTTTGTTTACTTTTTTCCTTGGTGAGGCAGAGGAGGGAGCAGAGGGGAGGAGGGGAGGGAGGGTAGGAGGTAGCAGAGCAGAGGGGAGGGAGGGGCGAAACAATAAGGATGATGCTGATTGGCTAAGTTAGAGTGTCAGTTAGAGGTCAGCCAATCAGAGGGTGAGGTCAGCTCACACACGCTGCTGCAGCTTCAAATCTGCAGAGTCCGGCAGCAATGGCGAGTCTGGAGGGAAAGTTGGCGTTTTCAAATTGGAAATACAGAAACTACTTTACTCTCCTTGAGGTAAAAGGCAAGAACGTGCATGTGAAGTGTACATTATGCCCCGGAGCGAAGTGTACGTCCGTCGTAATCTGATCTGATGAAGCATCTCTCACAACTGCAGGTAATTCAGATTTTCAGTACTGTTTTAAAAGTACTTCATATTGTTAAAACGGTTCTTTTGTTTTTAAGAAAATACTTGAAGAACCAGTTGTGTGAGGGTTTGATTTTATTTTACACTACAGAGTTAAAGCACTTGTTTTAACTGTTTACTTTTATTTATAAGAAAACACTTGAACAGTACAGTGTGTACATAGAGCTTAAAACACAATTGTTATATTATTTTGTTAAACTGTATTTTGTAATGAAGAAAACACTTGAAGTATAGTATGTCAACCAGTCATGTTCTGTTGAGGTGCAGTAAGTATTAAAAGTTTGGTGTTAAGTACCGGTCTTTGCAATTCTACTTTAAATTTGTAGTTATATCTAAACTTAAACCAACCGAACAAACAATAGTTACTTTCCCTGGTAACTAATTACTTTAATAGGGGAGTAATTCAGTTACTAACTCAGTTACTATTTGGAAGAAGTAACTAGTAACTATAATTAATTACTTTTTTTAAGTAATGTTCCCAACACTGTTCCTGACAGACCGGAGTCAGCGCGTACGGCTGGGGAAAGCTGTTTCGGACACTCAGATCATAAGCACAGGTTCACCACAGGGCTGTGTTCTTTCCCCTCTGCTCTTCTCCCTGTACACCAACTGCTGCACCTCCAACCATGACTCCGTAAAACTTATTAAGTTTGCGGACGACACCACCCTCATCGGGCTCATCTCGGATGATGATGAGTCTGCGTACAGGAGAGAGGTGGGCCGGCTGGTGACCTGGTGCAGCAACAACAACCTGGAGCTCAACGCCCAGAAGACAGTGGAGATGATTGTGGACTTCAGGAAAGACAGAGCCCCTCTGCCCCCCATCACCTTTAACAACACCCCCATCATCATTGGGGACTGCTACCGGTTCCTCGGCACCACCATCACCCAGGACCTCAAGTGGGAGCCAACCATCAGCTCCCTCATCAAAAAGGCTCAGCAGAGGATGTACTTCCTGCGACAGCTGAGGAAGGCCAAGCTGCCGGCCAAGCTGATGGTGCAGTTCTACACGGCCATCATCGAGTCCATCCTCAGCGCGTCCATCACAGTGTGGTACGCCGGGGCCACTGTCAGGGACAGACACAGACTGCAGCGCATTGTGCGCTCTGCTGAGAAGGTAATCGGCTGTAGTCTCCCATCTCTCCATGACCTGTACGTCTCCAGGACTGTGAGGCGAGCAGGTCGGATCACAGCTGACCCTTCTCACCCTGCATACGGTCTGTTCGAACCACTCCCCTCAGGCAGGAGGCTTCGGTCAATTGGGACCAGAACCTCCCGCCATAAAAACAGTTTCTTCCCCTCTGCTGTCAGACTTTTGAACACTCATAACCATGTTACCTCATAACTTGCCTTGGTCGCTGTATTTTGTATTTTGATTGGGAATCACTGTATCACTGTATTTTGATTGCACCACTCTAATTGCACTGTTTCTTAGTAGGTTTTGTTCACTGAATATTGTATTGATTGTATTGATGTTTTATGGTTTATGTTTTTTATGTTTTGTTTCTATATTTTATGCACCGTTATGCCGAAGCAAATTCCTAGTCTGTGAATCCTGTTCATTGACAATGGCGATAATAAACAGAATCTGAATAAAACCAGATGACACTCTTCCATACGCGTCCAGCTAAGATATCATCACACCTCCAGTAAGCAAACACCTGCTCCTTTACCTTAAGACGTCCGCCTCGATTCTGGTAAAGAGCTATGATCAGCCTTGGACTGATGAGTCGTAGGTCCCGCAAGTCCAAGCTGGACTCCAAACGTTTTTTACCTTGTTAGTGTCGGTGATACTTGCTTTAGTCGGCAGAAGTCGTGGCAGTCATGGTTTTTGGCTCAAGATAACTTATTCCAGAAAGGAATTTAATTCAAAGTTCTGAGCTTACGCTCGGTTCGAAGTGGACTGATAACAAGCATGTTATTAGCCCTTACTGAAGAACGAAGGTCTTTGGCTCTTGACCAAACGTCCGACAGCTTAAAGAGAAAGTTCACATCTCCTCTTCCTTACAGGAACTAGAGGTTCCAGGAAAGCTTGGGACCCTTAGTGGAGGATCTGAGATCAGTGACTTGTCCCTCTCCGATTGGTTCAGAAGAACCAGTCGAGGAGTTCACTTGCTGTTATCAAGATTCAAGGTTACAGCCAGAAGCAGAGAGAAATGTTTAGGAAAAAGACAGATGCATAGTCTCCAAGAGGTAGAATACTTGGATTTGCGTCTTAACACTTCTAAAACAAATCTGAAAAGCACAATTTGACATAAAATTCAACTCTGACACCATTATGTGGTCAAGTAACACAGTAATGCTCCATATTAAAGAATAACACAACATAATAGCACATATCATGAAAATGACTAAATGTTATTCTTTTGATTACATTAGAATAAAATTAAAAAGCCAATAGTCTTCTTTGTGAGTGACTATATTTGTTCTCAGATTACAACTAATGGAATAAATTGTAGTAAATGTCTGTTTACTGATAGGGTCAGCAAAAAGCATCACTGGACAGTTCAAAAAGACCATGGTGTATCAGAGACCACCGTCTGGTCCATTACATGGGTCAGGTGACGATTCAATGCAGTACATCATGTGTATAGCCCTGAGACATGTGCAGTTGGACGTCCTACAACCAGTGGAGTCCACCCCATGAAGTGCCTTCTTCAGGCATGGACGTGCCCCTCATTCCTTTTCCATCCCTCCATCGGAGGAATACCTGAGGAAGTTGCATGGTTGCTGGTGGGACCCAAAACTCTTTGCGCACCTCTCCACGGATGGCCAAGCATTGGCGGCCATGACCGAGCCGGCCGCGGCGGGCTTGGATTGCGTGCTGGTGATCTAATCTGCTGTCATCTCAGGGGTCTTTACCCTCATGTGGTTCAGCAAAGACACAACAGGAGCTTTTCGTGAGTCGGTCCACCAACCAGTTGGGCA
>JBBPBX010086169.1:0-14952 GCA_038048925.1 Garcialebias charrua | reverse complement strand
CCAACCAATCAACGCCTCTTGCTTCGCGCGCTTCTTTCAAATGTAGCCATTTCCTTTCAACTGTTGGACAAGAAGCTGTTGTTGTGTTGGACTCAGCGCTCGTAAAACTTGCTTTTTATTAGACGTCGACTGGTCAGACTCTGGACGACGACTGGACATTCAGTTGGAAGTTGAAGGTCGGTTCGGTTTTGTTTATTTGCTAGCTTTTTTAGCTCTGTTCAGTTGAATGAACAAAACCTGCTGTTGCTAAAAGCTAAGCTAACAACGAGCTAAAACGGGTGTGTCGTGTATGCTGCTGAGGCAGATAATTTGAGGCAAGTAAAACACTGCAGGTTAGGTTATTCTAGCGTTTAAATAAGCCATATATGCTACGTTTTTTTTTTTGGCTTAGTTCCTGGATGGTTTTTCAAAGAGACAGGCCCCGCATCCTCACGCTGTTTGCGTCGCATGTCTGTTAACACACATGCGCTCACTAGCCAGCAGAACAATAACCGCAGCCAGGCTGAAATACTAATTTACTTTAAATACGTATTTCAGCAACATACTGTTTTTGTAGCTGCTTAAACAAGAGGCTGAAGGAAGATATATCTCATTCACGAGGTCTTGAGAGTCAATTACTTTCTGAGAGTTTCATTAAAGATTTACTGGAACATGAGATATTTTGCTAACAGACACACAGGCAGGCTAATATGAGTGCCAGACTTTGGTGGTGGTGGTGCTAAACTGTTCATAGTAACACAGCAGAGGTGTTTGTCCCTTGTTGATGCGAATCTTTAGGTTTGAATGCTCTTTATTTGTCTCTAAGTTGATGGAAGCATCAAAGTGATGCATGTAGAACAGAAACTAAAGATTTATCACATGTTCTCTTTGATTCTGCAGGTTGTCAGAGATCAGCTGTGCCTCTCTGCTCTCAGCTCTTCAATCCAACCCCATCTGACACAACTGGATCAGACTCAGAACCTAGCCTTGAGAACTGCGGTAAAGTGAGCCACTCGTCATTGAGAGGTAATTTCTAAGTACCGGTAGTTTGAGTAAAGCAATTAAGACACTGATTTTTTGTTGACAGAGTTCACTTTGCTCTCAGCATTAAACGTGACGCTTGAACATGGTTTGGTTTCATGTTGCTCCACTTCATTCACCCAGAGTTTGAAGGAGCACACACCTTTTATTAATTAAAGCTGCACAGGTGCAGTAAATTAAAAGTCACATGATGCATCTGAGCATCCAATACAAAACAAGCCTATAAAGAAAAACAAATTCAAACAAAATGAGAGCAATACAAAAACATTCATAATGTCAACACCCCCACTTGCTCACATTTTGGGTAACTCCCTCAGGCTCTTAATGTTTCAAACCTAAATAAATTCTTCATACACCAAACAAACATTTCATACTTTTTCAACTTCATCTTGGTTGCTGGTTTGGTTAGTACGTCTGCAACCATATCATTTGTACTTTAAGAGTAAATGTACTTTTGTTTTAAAGGTCTCGAGTCCCACCTACCTGCTCCAACATTTTCCTCTGGACCTGTTGTCAGGTATAATCTGTAAATTTTAACATTTAAATACTGTATACACACACATTTCAGTACTACATTGTCTTTTTTTTCCCTCGGCTAGTCTGGGAGAAAAATACCTAAAGCTTCTGGATCCAGTTGTACACAAAGAAGTACCTGTGAGGCCAACCCTGTAATGGGTAAGTGCTGGCTACTTTGGTTTTTGTTTTCCATTGTTTGGTATGTTCATTGTTATGGAAGATCAAAACTGACATAATTAGAAGTAAAAGCATGTATATGAATGGACTGATAAATTAATAAATACACTAAAAATGCACAAATTAAATTACAAAGGAGAAATTTACTTCATGTTATATAATTTAATTGACCTTTTTATTTTCCAGGTTAGTTCCAATAAATTATATATTTCTGCTTATAATTTACATTTTACTGTATTTTTAAAATATATATTTTTGTTTTTCTTGTAGATGCATTTGTGCCTTTTAATGTTTATATTCAATTATTGTTTATATTTTTTTTCCCACAAGTTTTTCTTTTTTAAATGGGTCTTACATTTCTATGTCTCCTGTTTTGACTTTACCTTATGCATTTCTGCTTCATGCACAGTAGATCTACACATGGATCCTGCTCCTTCCTGTTTTTTTGACCAATAGAAGTGGAGCTGACCCAAGAAGCTCTGCCCACCTTATTTACATCATGAGACAGAAATACATAAGATGAAGTAAAAACGGGTGACAGAGAAGTGTAAAAACACATGGAAATAAAAAGACTTTTGGGGGAATAAATATAAAATAAATAAATATTTACAATATAAATATTGGGAGGCACAAATGCAGATACAAGTAAAAAGGAACACAAAAATATGTTTTTAAAAACAGTATGTAAAGTTTATTGGAACAAAGCATAAAAATAAATATGAAGGTAAATTAAATTATAAAACATGAGGTAAAGTTCTCCTTTTTTTAATTTAATTGATGCATTTCAAGTGTATTTATTGGTCATTTTATATACAGTATTTTGGCTTTTACTTCTAATTATGTCAGTTGGGGTTCTTCATTAATTGTTACCTGCATGATTTGAATTTATTTTACAATCTCTGATGTCCATATCCTCTGACCTAGGCCTCACTGAATTCTCTAATACTTGACTAAATGTGTTGAGAGCCTCCAGCTGACTACATGCACACGTAAGTTATGACAATTTCTTATGTTTGTTTGTTTTTGTTTTATTATATTCTTCTTCTTCTTTCGGCTTTTCCCTTTTCAGGGGTCGCCACAGCGAGTCATCCTCCTCCACCTCACTCTGTCCTCTGCATCCTCTGTCCTCACTCCAACTACCTCCATGTCCTCTCTAACTGCATCCATATATCTCCTCTTTGGTCTCCCTCTTTGTCTTTTTCCTGGCAGCTGCATTTCTAACATCCTTCTACCAATATACCCACTGTCCCTCCTCTGGACATGTCCAAACCATCTCAGTCTGGCCTCCCTAACTTTATCTCCCAGTTGTTCAACATGTGCTGTACCTCTGATTATCTCATTCCTGATCTTATCCATCCTTGTCACTCCTAAGGAGAACCTCAGCATCTTCATTTCTGCTACTTCCAGTTCTTTCTCCTGTCTTTTTGTCAATGACACTGTCTCCAGACCATACAACATAGCTGGTCTCACCACTGTCTTGTAAACTTTTCCTTTGACCTTTGCTGACACCTTTTTGTCACAAATCACTCCTGAAACTTTTCTCCATCCACTCCATCCTGCCTGGACTCTCTTCTTCACCTCTTTACCACATTCCCCATTTTCCTGGACAGTGGACCCCAAGTACTTGAAGTCCTGCACCTTTGTGACCTCTGCTCCTTGTAGCCTCACTGTTCCACTGGCCTCCCTCTCATTCACACACATGTACTCTGTCTTACTACGGCTGACTTTCATTCCTCTTCTTTCAAGTGCATACCTCCACCTCTCCAAGTTGTCTTCCACCTGTTCCCTATTCTCACCACAGATCACAATGTCATCTGCAAACATCATAGTCCATGGGGATTCCTGCCTGACCTCATCTGTTAGTCGGTCCATCACCAGAACAAACAAGAAGGGGCTCAGAGCCGATCCTTGAAAGCTATCTGTCACTCCTACAGCACATCTCACCACTGTCCTGCTGTCCTCATACATGTCCTGTACCAGTCTAACATACTTATCTGCCACTCCAGATTTCCTCATGCAATACCACACCTCTTCTCTTGGCACCCTGTCATATGCTTTTTCTAAATCCACAAACACACAATGGAGTTCTTTCTGACCCTCTCTGTACTTCTCTATCAACATCCTCAAAGCAAAGATGGCATCTGTGGTGCTCTTTCTTGGCATGAAACCATACTGCTGCTCACAGATAGTCACCTCTTGTCTAAGCCTTCCTTCCACAACTCTCTCCCAGATCTTCATTGTGTGGCTCATCAACTTAATTCCCCTGTAGTTGCTACAACTCTGTACATCACCCTTGTTCTTAAAAATGGGAACCAGCACACTTCTTCTCCATTCTTCAGGCATTTTCTCACCCTCAAATATTCCATTAAATATTTGAGTCAAAAACCTCACTGCCATCTCTCCAAGACATTTCCAAACCTCCACTGGTATGTCATCAGGTCCTACTGCCTTCCCCTTCTTCATTCTTTTCAGAGCTTTCCGGACTTCACCCTCACTAATTTTTCCCACTTCCTGGTCCACAGTTTCTATTACCTCCACTCTTCTTTCTCTTTCATTCTCTTCATTCATTAGCTCCTCAAAGTAATCCTTCCATCTTCCCATCACACTCTCCTCACTTGTTAGAACATTCCCATTCCCATATTTAATAAGCCTAACCTGCTGCACATCCTTTCCAGCCTGATCCCTCTGTCTTGCCAATCGGTACAAGTCCTTCTCGCCCTCTTTAGTGTCCAGTCTCCCATATAACTCATTGTACGCCCTCTGCTTTGCCTTAGCTACTTCCCTCTTTGCTCTATGTCCCATCTCCTTATATTCCTGTCTCCGCTCTTCAGTCCTCTCACAGTCATATTTCTTCTTGGCTAATCTCTTTCTTTGAATGGCGTCCTGCACTTCACTATTCCACCACCAGGTTTCCTTATCTTCCATTCTTTGTCCAGATGACACACCAAGTACCTTCCTACCTGTCTCTCTAATTACTGTTGCTGTAGTAGCCCAGTCACTTGGAAGCTCTTTCTTACCACCCAGAGCCTTTAACAGCTCGTCTCTGAATTTCTCACAACATTCTTCCTTCTTTAGCTTCCACCATTTGGTCTTCTTCTCTGGTTTTACTCTTTCTCTTCTTCGCAACAACAGTCATTCTACACACAACCATCCGATGCTGTCTGGCCACGCTCTCCCCTGCTACAACCTTACAGTCTCCAATCTCTCTCAGGTTTCCTCTTCTACACAGAATGTAGTCGACCTGTGTACTCCTTCCTCCACTCTTATAGGTCACTCTATGTTCCTCCCTCTTTTGGAAATAGGTATTGACTATAGCCATTTCCATTCTCTTGGCAAAATCCACCACCATCTGTCCTTCCTGGTTTCTTTCCTTGACACCAAACCTACCCATCACTTCCTCATCCCCTCTGTTTCCTTCACCAACATGTCCATTCAGGTCTGCTCCAATCACCACTCTTTCCTCCCTGGGAATACTCTCTATCACTTCATCCAAATCTTTCCAAAATTTATCTTTCTCCTCCCCATCACATCCAACCTGTGGAGCATAACCACTTACTATGTTTAGCATCAGACCTTCTACTTCTACCTTTAGACACATCACCCTATCTGACACTCTCTTCACCTCTACTACATTCTTTGCCAACTCCTCCTTCAGGACCACCCCTACTCCATTTCTCTTTCTATCCACACCATGGTAAAACAGTTTGAACCCTGCTCCAATACTGTGAGCCTTGCTGCCCTTCCACTTGGTCTCTTGGACACATAAAACATCTACCTTTCTTCTCTGCATCATGTCAGCCAGCTCTCTACCTTTGCCTGTCATTGTCCCCACATTTAGAGTTGCAACCCTCAGTCCTACATTCTTCACTTTCCTCCTCTCCCTCTGTCTCCTGACACGTTTTCCTCCTCGGCGTCTTCGACTAACAGTAGTACAATTTCCGCCGGCACCCTGTTTGTCAACAGCACCGGTGGCGGACGTTGTTAACCCGGGCCTCGACCGATCTGGTATGGTTTCACTTTGATGAACTCGCATTATGGTTTTGGCAAGTGTTTTACATCGGATGCCATTCCTGACACAACCCTCACCATTTACCCGGGCTTGGGACCGGCACAAGAGATACAATGGCTTGTGCTCCCTAGTGGCTGGCTGTTTTGTTTTATTATATTGTTTTTTGGTATTGCCTGGTTATAATCTTGTTTTTCTTTGTGCTTTTCTTAGGCTCCTGTCTGACCTCCAAATGCTAATGTTGCTAGCAATGAGGACCCCACAAGGATGTGTACTGAGCCCCCTTCTATTCACCCTGCTAACACACGACTGCACACCATCATACAGCTCCAACCACTTCATCAAGTTTGCGGACGACACAACAGTGGTGGGTCTCATCAGCAACAACGATGAGACGGACTACAGGAACGAGGTGAGCCGCTTGGCCTTGTGGTACGGACACAACAATCTCACTCTCAACGTGGAGAAGACAAAGGAGATTGTCGTGGACTTCAGGAAGAGGGATGCCCAACATGCCCCTCTGACCATCAACAGCACCGCAGTGGAGAGAGTGGACAGCACCAAGTTCCTGGGAGTGCACGTCTCAAAGGACCTGTCCTGGAGCAGGAACACTGCAGCACTGGCCAAGAAGGCTCACCAGCGTCTCTACTTTCTCCACAAGCTGAAAAGGGCTGGAGCTTCAACCCCCATCATGTGCACCTTCTACAGAGGTGCCATAGAAAGTGTCCTGACCAGCTGCATCACTGTGTGGTTTGGTGCATGTACTGCATCCTGCCGCAAGAGCCTCCAGCGCATCATGAGAGCAGCTGAGAAGATCGTCGGCACCTCCTTCCCCTCACTGCAGGACTTACACAGCAAACGCCTCACTCGGAAAGCCCACTGCATGGCAGGTGATCCCACACACCCACTACACAGCTGCTTTAGACTGTTGCCTTCAGGGAGGAGACTGAGGAGTCTCCAGGCTCGAACCAGCAGACTGAGAGACAGCTCTGTTCATCAGGCAGTAAGGATGCTAAACACTCTGCCTGCTCTGCCTCCCCTCCCATTTGAACTGCCTTAACACAAAAAACTTTCTCACACATTACCACACAACACAAAGATTTTAACACTGGTCCCTGTGTCATCAAACGGGTTATTCACTAAACTCTCAGTCATGTGCTCATTCAGTTTGCACTACTTCTCATATTTGCACTGTTTGTATTACATTACTGCCTATAGTCATACTACTGTTTATATTCACTGTTTACATTAATACTGTTTACATTTATTACTACTGTTTACATTTACACTACTTTTATATCTACACTACTGCTGATACATATACAGTATTCTCTGACTAGCCTTATTTAAGGATGCCCAATGTGCCTTACTGCATATGCCACTTTGCCTCTATACCAACATCAACTACCTCATACATATACTGTGTACATTAACTCATATGCTGCTTTGCCACTCTTTGCAAATGTCAATGCTAGAACCTTCAGTTTATTTTATAGATACACTTTATATACTTTTTATACTACTATGCAATAACTCAGGACAGTATTACACTTTTATCATTTCATTTTATGCTTATGTCATTAAATGTTTAGTGTTTTAGTGTTGGTGTAACTGTCAGGACAGTGTTACACTTTTACTATTTTATGCTTATGTTTATTAAATGTTTTAGTGTTTTAGTGTTTAAATGGTTACTTTTGCACCGAGGGACTGAGAGAGAAATGCAATTTCAATCCTGTTTATGTCCTGTACATATTGCAGTTCTGACAATAAAAGTTGACTTTGAAACCTCACATCTTCCACAAAGTGCTAAGGTGAATCTCTGCCACAGACAGTCCTGCATTTGGAGATTCATCACAGATGAGTGAGGACGTCGCTTTCCTCTGCTGTGACTGACTCTTAAAATGACTGAAAGACACTGAAACTGTCATACAGAAGCAGATCATGGTATTTATGATGCATACCTCTGGTAATTGTAGTTTCTTTTATTATTAAGGTTGTTATGTTATCATTGTTATCAATTTTAACTTTTTAACATTTTTGAATTTGTTTTGCTCATGAATAAACAGTTTTTAAGCAACAACTTATGTGGATATTTTGTGTGTGCTCTATTTAGACCTGTTGTACATATCTGTATTGCGGGTTTGAACCAGATCTGGGCCGCGTTTTGAGATTCGACTTACTCTACTGGGCCGGACCTGGGCCAAATCCGCCTAAAAATGAAATGAGGATGCCGCATCTGGGCCGCATCTGGGCCAAATTTGCCTAAAAACTAAACAAGGATTCCGTATCTGGGCCACATTTGGGCCGAATGCAGTAGTTTTGTAGCACTTCTGGCCCACCTCCGGCCCAGATCCAATCCAGATCCGCAATCCACATCTGGGCCAGTTTTGGCCCGTTGGACAAAAAGACACCGGGCCGGATCCATTTTACAAATGCGGGCCAAATGTTTTCATACATTTGGCCCAGATCCGGCCCACATAACTTTTGCTGTCTGGGATCCTAATCAGATGCCTGAGCCACCTCAACTGGCTCCTCTCGATGTGGAGAAGCAGCGGCTCTACTCTGGCTCTACTACTAGAACATTACCAGATAAATACTAAAACCAGATATCTGAAACATTTAATAATTACTAAGGCCCTGTACACACGTAGCCGTTTATCAGTAAAACCGAACAGTTTAGCGTGCGGTTTAGCCTTTCATCCACACGTGAACGCCGGTTGATGTAACTCTAAACGAATAATAACAAAACTCCGGCCAAAGTGAAGATTTGAGAACTCTCCGTTTTCGAGTCTGCGTGTGAACTTTCAGAACGGAGCTTTCTGCTCCAGCTGGACTCTGCCGGTCCAGCTGGAGCGGCGGTCACGTCACATAATGCTCTAAAAAAAGCACTAAAAAGTCAACATACCTGCTCTGACATGATTCCTAGTCGACATTTTGCTGCGTTTTATTAACTTTGTACTCCAACACGGTATTTAATAGTAGTTAAACCTCACGGTCTGTCCACACAAACGAAAGAAAATAAATAAATAAATAACAGGAAGTCGCGGCTGCATGGGTGAAGGGTTGTGACAGCACTACACTGCCACCTATGGGTTCAGCTTATTCATTACAACTTTACAACTTCTGTGGTGAAAAAAACGGGACATGTAAACAAACATTTTAAATATTCGAACATGTATGGACAGAGATATTTTTTGTGTGCAAATATTCGTTTTTCAAACACCAGGCTACGTGTGTACAGGGCCTAACTTACAAGATGAAAACTGTGCTGACAGCAGGCCCAGCTTGTCCAGGAACATTTTGGGGCTGGAGGTATCGTCTCCTAAAAACACAGAAAATATCACAGATTTAAGCCACTAGAAACTCTCCATTTAAAACACGACTAAATAATACACATAAAACATTAATCGTTGTATTTTTCTGCACTTATGAAACAATTATAATGGGATAAACCCTCTAAAAACTTGCTAACATATGATTATTTTTTAACCTGGCTTTTAATTTTTATTTTTTCCTTCTCAAAGAAACCTGAGAAGACTGGGTTTTGTGGAATGGGGAGGTAAGTCTGGCTGTGCCCACAGAACACATACAGGTAGCCTTGACCAAGCCAGCAACTAAAGTAGAAACATACAGCATCTGAGTTTTGCATTTTGAGCCTCTGATTTTTGGTTGCCAGATACGTGGTGGTCATCCGATGACCGTGGTGTCATGATCGAAACTGCAGATTGCTTTTGATAATAAATACTCGCATAGACTCACTTTTAAAACATGTGCCCACACACAGCATAACACATGTAGGTTAGAACTGAAATGGGTTTGCTGGATTACCTGCCTCTTTTCAAATTACTCTGTGATGAAAATTGTTTTATTACCTCAAAACCTTATATGAAGATGAATAAAGCTGACTTTTTCATACTTTTTTTTACAGGTTAGTCTCATGAGATTCAGCAGATTGTTAAGCTGTCATCTAAACTGACCGGAGGAACCCAAACCTCAGTTACATCCATGTACGTTAGTCAGGTACAGAGGATAGCTTCTTCCGTTTTAAAAGATGTCCTTCATCCCCTGTACGGAGAGTTTCAGCTTCTTCCCTCTGGTCGTAGGTTTTTAGTCCCTAAATGTAGGACAACGCGTTTTAAAAATAGCTTTGTTCCCACTGCTGTTACTGAAATGAACAAACTGAAATAACGTCGAAGCTTTTAGTGGTTAAAGGAGACCACAGATAGGTTTTTAAATTTTTTATGGTATGTCTTTGGGGTTACCAGACAGTGTTCATTCAATTTAATACACAAAATAATTCTTAGATAATCAATTATACCCTTTTTAATTCTGCCATTTTTAACTTTCGTTTTGAACGACCGGTTTATGATAATGAGATCTCGTGGCACGCCCTTCAAAGATCTGCTTACATTAACTCCGCCCTCCAAAGGCAGACGAGGATGTCTGAACTCACGCTGAGCTGAACTGGACTGCAACGTATTGTGGGACAGTGGGACAGATCAGACGTGTACAAGTTGTCATGTCATTTTTAATTTTTCCTCTGTAATAAATGTCCAACTCCCACCCTGACGTCTCCCTCCCTCTCCCTGTGCGCACGAGCTGGAGGTAGCGGAGCGGATGTCACTCGCGGACACACACACACACACACACACACACACACACTCACAGCGGGGCTGTCTTGTTATCTGTGTCCCTCGCTCAGCCGCGCGTCGGGCCCGGCACATACACATACACATACACACACACGGGTTTGTCATTGAGGTTTAGCGGTACGTAGTTTGTCCTGCTAATGACACATAAACCAACACACACACACACACAGCAACATGCTGCATCGCTGTTCATTCAAGCCTCCCATCTGAAAACTATCAATTTTAAATCTGCTTAGTGCGCGCTCCATTATCTGGGCCAGGAGGGTCAGAGAGTTAGCTGGCTAGACTCTGTGACATTTTTAGCCATTATGCTGACATGAAATCAGGAAAAACAACCGTCAACTCTTTTATACTGAAGTGGGTGGAGCCGCACCAGGGGTTGCTGGTGAGGGGCTGGACTCAGGGTTGGGATGGGTTGTCCTGGCGCTTGTGACGTCACAAAAGGAAGTGCAAAATGAAGTGTTTCTATCAAAGATAAATAAATCTACTTAGAGTAAATAAACCACTGGGTGCATTTTTTTGGCCTTAGGACTGTTTTTTTATGAAGTAAATACCCAAAGTTGAGTAAAAAAAAAACATTAAAAAGTGAATTTTGAATATGTGGTCCCCTATAAATGTTTTTATTTTTCATTTTAAATATGATTTGGGGAGCCGTAACACCGTTATGTGCAACATTATCTGTTTATGGTTTCTTTGAAGTGTTTTTACTAAATGTTTTTACTCTGTTTTTATATGTGTGTGCGCATGGATGGATGGATGCTTTGTACCACTGCAAACCAAATTTACCCTTGGGTATAAATAAAGTAACCTAACCTGAGTCACAAATACTCATTCACAAAAGAAACCTGTACTTAAGACCTGACATGGATTGAGTTTGCTAATGTTTTTCAAAGTAAATACATGATTGCCCTTGCCTTTGAAGAGGTTCATTTAGTGGGTCTGATTTGCCACAAGGGATGAAATTTAGTTAATGGTTAAATTTTTAAAGGGAAACGATATAAGAGCTTGTTTCACATTTAGCTTTCTGAAATTATTACTCAGACTGTGTCTTAGTAAATTATAACCCATAAAACTTAGGTGAAACAGAATACTGTTTCAAAGGGGGGAGGTTGAAAAATGTTCCTAGAAAACTGTTCCTAGAAATAACTAATAATGATAAAGAATAAAACACTAATAACAATAATGATAACTCATAAACAGGAAAACAGCTCATACAATGATTAGATCATTAGTTATACAAAAAATAACTTCTTAGATTTTTATATTCAAAACAAACAAGAAAACACCAATCATAAGCCATTTAAAGGATCATTTAAAATAACAAAATTGAATGGAAATTGACACATTGTACTGTTTTAGAAAAAGTAAGATAAATCAGAAGCCTACAAACCACATTGCTCTTGTATATTGTGGTGGACCACTAGGGGGCTCTACTCACACCCAGTGGACCGAATGTATTACAGGATGCTTTTATTGTGAAAGGTCCAGAGGACCGGATGTTATGTGGGTATATAAAGCAGTGTTGGGCGGGTTCCCGCCAGTTTAGTAAGAGTTGATTAAAAGGTGAAGTTCTGCAGCCTGTCTCCTGTGTCGTCTCTTCACCCCCTCTTACACTGGTGACCCTCGTGAACTGAATATGTCGACACCTGACGCTTCAGCCAGCTCTTTTCAGCTGTCCACGGCTGTGGAATCTACACAGGCGGCCCCGCTCGCTTTTTCGGTGGCCGTTAAAATCCCGGACTTCTGGCTGCACGCGCCTGAGTCGTGGTTCGCGCACATCGAATCACAGTTTGCTCTTCGCGGGATTTCTGTTGACGACACCAAATACCACCATGTGGTTGCTTCGCTGGATCCGCTGACAACCCAGCGGGTGATGAGCCTACTACGAAACCCTCCTGCACAAGAAAAGTACGACGCCCTCAAGAAGCTTCTTCTGCGGCGCTACACACTCTCAGAGGCGGAGCGCGCTGAGAAACTATTTTCCTTCTCCGGTTTGGGAGACGGCACAGCCCTCGAGCTCGTGGAGAGCATGTTGTCCTTGCGGGGATCTGACGACTGCGAGTTCCTCTTCCGCCACCTCGTCCTCCGCCAGCTTCCAGCTCCTGTGCGAACCGCCCTGGCCAATTCCCCGTTTCTGCAGGAGAAGGACTACCGCTCGCTGGCCGAAGAAGCCGACCGCATCATTCTAACCGCGAGGACCTTCGCGGTACAGGCGGTGGTCCCTGGATCTCCAGCAGCGCCCGAGTTTCGAGCGACGCACACAGCGCCGGAGGAGCCAGCGGTGGTGGCAGGAGTCACTAGCCGCAGGCGGGCAGGTCCCGCGCTTTGTTTCTTCCACGCGCGTTTTGGCGCCAAAGCACGACGGTGCGTCCCGCCGTGCAGCTTCAAGCCGCAGGGAAACGAGACCGCCAACAGCCGCTAGCAGTCGCAGCCGTTGGCGAGAAGGAAAGGCTGCTTTTCATCGAGGACTCGAAGTCAGGGAGGCGGTTCCTCGTGGACTCGGGGTCGCAGAGGAGCCTCGTCCCCCCGACTGGCTCCGACAGGTTGGCTGAAGGCTGCGGGCCACAGCTGACCGCGGCGAATGGCTCTCCCGTCAAGACGTTTGGCGAAAGGTTGGTGACTGTGCGTTTCCATGAACGAGACTTCCGGTGGAACTTTGTGGTAGCTGCTAGCTCGGTCCCTATTTTAGGGGCTGATTTTCTTTGTGCTCACGGGCTCCTTGTTGACATTGCTAACAGACGTTTGATCGACGCTGTGTCTTTTTCGTCACTGCCTTGTAAGACGCGAGGAGCTGGGCCTTTAATGCATGCTAACTTTTTAGCTTCGGGTAATGTGTTTCAGCGTTTATTGTCTGAGTTTCCCTCGCTGACTGTTCCTGATTTTGCAACCACAAACACAAAACATGGGGTCGAACATTATATTCCCACAAAGGGGCCCCCGGTGTTCGCACGTGCACGCCGCCTCGATGCTACTAAGCTAGCAATAGCACAGGAAGAGTTTGCTAACATGGAGCGTTTAGGCATCGTGCAGCGCTCAAACAGTCCGTGGGCCTCCCCCCTCCACATGGTGCCCAAGGCAGACGGCAAATGGCGGCCATGTGGAGATTTCCGCCGCCTCAATAACATCACAGAGAACGATCGTTACCCCATCCCCCACATCCAGGATTTTTCAGTGCACCTGGCTGGGACCTCCATTTTTTCTAAAGTAGATTTAGTACGGGGATACCACCAGGTTCCTGTGCATGTGGAAGATGTCCCTAAGACCGCTGTTATCACGCCTTTCGGCCTGTTTGAGTTTTTGCGCATGCCTTTTGGTCTTAAAGGTGCAGCACAAACATTTCAGCGGTTGATGGATTCAGTCCTAAGGGGTCTGTCCTTCGTATTTGTGTACTTGGACGACATCCTGGTGGCTAGCAGCTCGGCTGAGCAGCACATGTCCCACCTCCGTGAGGTTTTTCAGCGCCTGGCTGCACATGGCCTGATTGTAAATACAGCGAAATGCCAGTTTGGGCTGCCAGTCATTGACTTTTTGGGCCACCGCATTTCCGCAAGTGGTGCCGTCCCGTTACCAAACAAAGTGCAGGCGGTGTCAGATTTCCCACAGCCCCAGTCTATTAAAGCGCTACAAGAGTTTTTGGGAATGGTTAACTTCTATAACCGTTTCCTCCCCAGGGCAGCACACCTGCTGCGTCCGCTCTATGGAGCGCTGAAAAAGAAAAAGAATTTTTGGGAATGGTTAACTTCTATAACCGTTTCCTCCCCAGGGCAGCACAACTGCTGCGTCCGCTCTATGGAGCGCTGAAAAAGAAAAAGCCCAACGACAGCGTGGACTGGACACCAGAACGCCTACAGGCATTTGGTGATGCTAAAGCTGCACTGGCCACTGCTGCCCTTTTGGCCCATCCATCCCCAGCGGCGCAAATAGCTTTAACAACCGACGCATCTGATGTTGCGGTGGGGGCTGTGTTAGAACAGCAGGTTTCCGGGGTTTGGCAGCCGCTTGCATTTTTCAGCCGTACGCTACGGGACAATGAGCTGAAATACAGTGTTTTTGACAGAGAGTTGCTGGCGCTTTACCTGGCTACACGCCATTTCAGGTTTTTCCTGGAAGGCCGCCAGTTCACTGCATACGTTGACCACAAACCCCTGGTGTTTGCTATGTCAAAAATTTCTGACCCCTGGTCTGCTCGCCAGCAACGCCACCTCGCAGCGGTGTCTGAATTTACTACAGACATTCAGCATGTGGCTGGAAAATCCAATGTGGTGGCTGACTGTCTCTCCCGGGTGCTGATCGCTCCCGTGTACGTTGGCATCGATTTTTCTGCTATGGCTGCGGACCAACGTAGCGACGCAGAAATACTCGAGCTCCAGTCCGGCCCCACAGGCCTCGAGTTGGAGGAAAGGCGGGTGAATGACGGAGGTCCTCTCCTGCTCTGTGACGTATCTACGGGCAGGCCCCGCCCCCTGGTTCCAGTTTCATGGCGACGCCGCGTTTTTGACTCCTTACATTCCCTTTCTCACCCAGGTGTTAGAGCCTCTGTGAAACTGGTCAGCTCAAAGTTTGTTTGGCCCGGTCTGCGTA
>JBBPBX010086168.1:0-14952 GCA_038048925.1 Garcialebias charrua | reverse complement strand
CACACGCACAATAAATCTGGTTCAGATCAGATGATGTCTCACTGAGATATAACAGTTTGAATAATCTAGGGGGCGCTCTGGAGTCACATGTTAAACCACAATATCAATGTGTCCACAAGGTCTCACTGATGATACACGATAAATCTGGTTCAGATCGGATGATGTCTCACTGAGATAGAACAGTTTGAATAATCTAGGGGGCGCTATGTAGTTATATGTTAAACCACAATATCAATGTGTCCACAAGGGCTCACTGATTATTCACAATAAATTTGGTTCAGATCGGATGATATATCACTGAGATATAACTATAGAAATAATGTAGGGGGCGCACTTGAGTCAAATGTTAGCCCACCATATCAATGTGTCCACAAGGGCTCACTGATGATGCACAATAAATCTGGTTCAGATCGGATGATGTATCACTGAGATATAACAGTTTGAATAATCTAGGGGGCGCTCTGGAGTCATATGTTAAACAACAATATCAATGTGTCCACAAGGTCTCACTGATTATGCACAATAAATCTGGTTCAGATCGGATGATGTATCACTGAGATGGGACTATAGAAATAATGTAGGGGACGCATGAAGCGCAAGTTTGAGGCCTGGCCACGCCCCTTTAGCATAAATGAAAACGCAAACTTTTGATAACTTTTACTGTCCAATGTGTTAAGGGAATGTTAACCAAGTTTAAAGGCAATCCTTCAAAATGGGCCGAACGCGATGACGTCCGAGTCGCCCTCGTGAACCGTTCCCCTGCCCGGTGAGTGCTTGGAGAGTACCTCCGTGACCTTCAGCAGGCCAAAAATTTTACATTGACCGAGGCCTTTGAGCTTGACATATGTCGTCTGGGGGTTCACCCTGAGCGCAACGATACCTCCGTTGGGTCTGTACGACCTTCCTACGCGAAATGGCGGCAAGGTCACGGTAGAGGTCACGAGGGGGTCTTTGTGCCCGTTTGGCGCCCTTTTGACCTAGAGATCCCAAATTTGGGTGAGATGGTCACCACGCTGAGCCGAACAAGTGTGTAAAATTTGGTGAGGGTCCGAGAGGTCAAATTTTTTTAAATCGACCAAGGCCTTTGAGCTTGACATATGTCGTCCGGGGGGTCACCCCGAGCGCAACGATACCTCCGCTGCGTCCGAAGGACCTTCCTACGCGAAATGGTGGCAAGGTCACGGTAAAGGTCACGAGGGGGGTCTTTGTGCCCGTTCGGCGCCCTTTTGACCTAGAGATCCCAAATTTGGGTGAGATGGTCACCACGCAGAGCCGAACAAGTCTGTAAAATTTGGTGAGGATCCGAGAGGTCAAAAAATTTCCCATCAACCCAGATCTTTGAGCTTGATATATGTCGTCCGGAAGGTCACCCCGAGCGTAACGATACTTCACCTGGGTCTGTGCAACCTTCCTCTGGGAAGTGGTGACCAAAAAACTGTAAGGGCCACAAGAATGTCACAGGGGCCTATGGACCCTTGAGACGAACCACCCACGCGCACGGGACCCAAAAAAAACACTTTTGCAAAAATTTCATGTAATACCATTTTTGACCACAAGGGGGACGCCCTAGAGCCCCGGGGGTGGGTTTCGGGAAGTTACGGGGGTCCCGATAGTCAAAATGGAGGGGTCACTTAAAAACCCCATAGGGATGTATTGGTCGTGCCCCCTATTACCCTTAGAGGTGTTTGTTTAAATACGAAATTCAAAAACATCGGAAAATGACCTTTGACCCAAAATGGCCGACTTTGTTTTTGTTTTGGACCAGGGTTCCAAGAGACTTTTTTGTAGGTCCTGATAATTTACACATGTATACCACGTTTCATAATTCTGGGATAAAGCATGGCTGGGGGCTGATTTTTAAACTAAATTCTAGGGGGCGCTCTGGAAGAATCAGGCCACGCCCACTACATATTGGACTGCAGTCCTGTCGAGGGATGGATAAATATAGATCTTAGTGAATTTGGTGTAGCTGGGAGCTTCTATTAGGAAGTTATTTTAGCTTGATGTTTCATGGAGAATGGCCAGATTTGAGGCTTGGCCACGCCCACATGCTTTGACATAGAAAAATTATTTTGATAACTTTTGACCTTCAATGCCTCAAGATAGTGCTGACCGAGTTTGACGCCTGGATCTCGAAAGCTCTAGGACGAGTTCGCTCAGATATGACGTAAATGAAATAGACCAAATTGTGACTTTGACCTAAGGCCACGCCCACATGCTTTGACATAGAAAAATTCTTTTGATAACTTTTGACCTTCAATGCCTCAAGATAGTGCTGACCGAGTTTGATGCCTGGATCTCGAAAGCTCTAGGACGAGTTCGCTCAGATATGACGTAAATGAAATAGACCAAATTGTGACTTTGACCTAAAATGGCCGACTTCCTGTTGGCTTTGGACCATTGCTCCAAGAGACTTTTTTGTAGCTCCTGATGAGATACACATGTGTACCAAGTTTCATTATTCTAGGATAAAGCATGGTGTCAATAGACCTTTAAATGTCAAAGTTATAGCGTTTCGTTTGTTTCGGCGAGTACGCCAAGTTCACCGCTCCACCACGCCCCCTGAACATATACGAAAAGTCAATTTTTTTGATAACTTTTAAAGGCCCATGCCTTAACTGCATTCTGACCAAGTTTGAAGCCGATAGGTCGAACGCCTGAGAAGGAGTTCGTCAAAGTTCGACATGAGTAAAACTGAAAAATGACCAAAATTTGACCTTTGACCCAAAATGGCCGCCTACCTGTGCATTTTAGAGGGTACCTCCAATGTACTTTTTTTCTTGAATTGGGGAGATCTACATATGTACCGAGTTTCAGATCTGTACGACTTACGGTTTTCCCCAACTCACGTTAGGGGGCGCTGTTGAGCAGTTAGGCCACGCCCACTTGCGATTACACCAGAATCATAAAATTTTAGTTGGGGGACAATTTTGGGTGAAGTTTGGTGAGTTTTTGAATATGTTAAAGGCCCCAAACGGCCGCACGAAGTGACGGAAAAAGAAGAAGAATAATAATAATAATAATTAAAGCCGCAAGCGGCGTTGAGGCCCGAAGCAGCTTAGCGCCGCTCCGGCCTTATTGTGGTGAGCATGGGAACTCTAGCTAGTCCGCTCGGTCGCCACCTCAAACTCTCTCGTGCCCATCCAGCACCAGTTTGCCAAGAACAATTAGCGAACAACAACAATATATACGTGTTTAGAAGTGCTGACAGATGATACACAGTAAACGTGGAACAGATCACATGATCTAGCAATGAGATGTAACAGTTTGAAAAATAATGTATGGGGCACACTGGAGTCATCTGTTAAACCATAGTATCAAAGTGTGTAGAAGTGATCAGCCCTTTGTGAATAGCAAACAACCCTTTGGGTTGTTTTTACAATGGGTGCTAACGATCCATTGTTAAGATGATGGTCATCCATCATGTGAGCAACTGGTTTCAGCAGTCACCAGCAAACTGGTTGATCCACTTTGAGAGGGTGCTAAGACTGAGCTGAATATCAGACTTAGCTTTTTTAGAGTTTTCTACCTGGATTATTGAGCATGTATCAGGGGAAAATTAAACATGTTTTAAAATCAATTTTGGAGCATTTAGAATTGATTCTGAATCGCCAAGACAAAGAATCTAGATTTAAAAAAACGATTTTTTCCCTTCATCCTTATTGACATATAACAGTTTGAATTATGTAGGTGGTGCACTGAAGTCAAAATTTACACAACAATATCAATGCGTTTAGAACTGCTCCCTGATGACGCAGAATAAATCTGGTACAGATCGAATGATGTATCACTGAGATCTAACAGTTTGAATAATCTAGGGGCGCTCTAGAGTCATATGTTAATCCACAATATCAATGTGTGTAGACTAGGGATGGGGCCGATCGGATCCAGTATCGATATCGGTATCCGATACCAGCATAGTTTCAGTATCTGGTATCGGTTCCAACCTGCCGATATTTCCGATACTTTCCAGATGTCAGAGAGGAAGTGCTTTGCACCATACTCTGTGACTTCTGTCTTAACATTGTGTGAGATAAATCCAAAGAAGACACTCTGAGCCTCACTGTAGTAACTCACAAATTAATGGCATACAAGAGACAGGTCTCTTCCACAGACATCCTTCTGACTCATGGTGCAAGGAACACTAGTCTAAAATACTGCTAAAGATTAGATTATGGGAAATGATCACAGTCTACTCCCCAGATTTTAGTTTTATTTTTGATTTTTGCACTATATGAGTTATAATTCTTGTTGAATTTGATCAACAGATACAGATTTAATCTATAATTGAACACTAATATACCGCAAAGCATTCTGGGTAATGCCGTTTTTTAGTTTCGTTTTTGAATAGTGGCACTATGAGTTGTAATTCTTGTTGGTTTTGATCAACAGATACAGATTTAAACAATACTGTACATTGAATTTACATTTATAAATTCAATGCATAGTTTAAATCTGTATCTGTTGATCAAAACCAACAAGAATTACAAGTCATAGTGCCACTATTCAAAAACGAAACTTAAAAACGGCCTTACCCAGAATGCTTTGCGGTATGTTAGTGTTCAATTATAGATTAAATCTGTATCTGTTGATCAAATTCAACAAGAATTACAACTCATATAGTGCCACAATCAAAAATAAAAATAAAAACTGGGGAGTAGACTGTGATCATTTCCCATAATCTAATCTTTAGCAGTATTTTAGACTAGTGTTCCTTGCACCATGAGTCAGAAGGACGTCTGTGGAAGAGACCTGTCTCTTGTATGCCATTAGTTTGTGAATTACTGTAGTGAGGCTCAGAGTGTCTTCTTTGGGTTTACCTTACACAATGTTAAAGCGGAATTCATAGAATTTTGTGCAACAAATGACTCTCACTTAAATAATTTTATTATTGCGGTCTCGTTTACTTCAACACTGATATCGGATCGGTAAAGTATCGGTATCGATCGATACCCAGTTTCAAAGTATCGATATCGGATCGGAAGTGAGAAATGTGGATCGGTGCATCCCTAGTGTAGACGTGCTCACTGATGAAGTACAATAAATCTCGTGCAGATCGGATAATGTATCTCTGAGATATACCACGCTGAACAAGTTTCTGGTGTTATCTCACATGCTAACGGGTGATGCTAATGCTAAGCTAACTAGCATGCTAGGCTAACACCTTATTTTCCAACCAAACTTACACAGGTGACTCAACAGACCACGCTGAACAAGTTTCTGGTGTTATCTCACATGCTAACGGGTAATGCTAATGCTAAGCTAACTAGCATGCTAGGCTAACACCTTATTTTCCAACCAAACTTACACAGGTGACTCAACAGACCACGCTGAACAAGTTTCTGGTGTTATCTCACATGCTAACGGGTGATGCTAATGCTAAGCTAACTAGCATGCTAGGCTAACACCTTATTTTCCAACCAAACTTACACAGGTGACTCAACAGACCACGCTGAACAAGTTTCTGGTGTTATCTCACATGCTAACGGGTGATGCTAATGCTAAGCTAACTAGCATGCTAGGCTAACACCTTATTTTCCAACCAAACTTAGAAGTACTGTGTAGAAGTACTCACTGATGAACCACACTAAATCTCGTGCAGATCGGATAATGTATCACTAAGATATAACTGTAGTAATAATATAGGGGGCGCTATGGAGTAAAACTTTACATACCATTATCAATGTGTGTCGAAGTGTTCACTGATAAAGCACAATAAATCTGGTTCAGATCGGATGATGTATCACTGAGATATAACTATAGACATAATGTAGGGGGCGCACTTGAGTCAAAAGGTGTGAAATTTATGACCAAAACTACCTTTTGACCCAAAATGGCCGACTTCCTGTTGGTTTTGGACCAGGGTTCCAAGAGACTTTTTTGTAGGTCCTGACAATTTACAAATGTATACCACGTTTCATAATTCTGGGATAAAGCATGGCTGGGGGCTGATTTTTAAACTAAATTCTAGGGGGCGCTCTTGAAGAATCAGGCCACGCCCACTACATATTGGACTGCAGTCCTGTCGAGGGATGGAGAAATATAGATCTTATGGAGAAATATAGATCTTAGTGACTTTGGTGCAGCTGGGAGCTTATATTAGGAAGTTATTTTAGCTTGATGTTTCATGGAGAATGGCCAGATTTGAGGCTTGGCCACGCCCACATGCTTTGACATAAAAAAATTATTTTGATAACTTTTGACCTTCAATGCCTCAAGATAGTGCTGACCGAGTTTGACGCCTGGATCTCGAAAGCTCTAGGACGAGTTCGCTCAGATATGACGTAAATGAAATAGACCAAATTGTGACTTTGACCTAAAATGGCCGACTTCCTGTTGGCTTTGGACCATTGCTCCAAGAGACTTTTTTGTAGCTCCTGATGAGATACACATGTGTACCAAGTTTCATTATTCTGGGATAAAGCATGGCTGGGGGCTGTTTTTTTTAAATATTCTAGAGGGCGCTGTTGAGGAATTAGGCCACGCCCACCAAGTATTGCAATGGAATCCTGCAGGGGGGTGAACAAGGATCGATGTCAGTGAGTTTGGTGAAGCTGGGAGCTTATATTAGGAAGTTATTTTAGCTTGATGTTTCATGGAGAATGGCCAGATTTGAGGCTTGGCCACGCCCACATGCTTTGACATAGAAAAATTCTTTTGATAACTTTTGACCTTCAATGCCTCAAGATAGTGCTGACCGAGTTTGACGCCTGGATCTCGAAAGCTCTAGGACGAGTTCGCTCAGATATGACGTAAATGAAATAGACCAAATTTGACTTTGACCTAAGGCCACGCCCACATGCTTTGACTTAGAAAAATTCTTTTGATAACTTTTGACCTTCAATGCCTCAAGATAGTGCTGACCGAGTTTGACGCCTGGATCTCGAAAGCTCTAGGACGAGTTCGCTCAGATATGACGTAAATGAAATAGACCAAATTGTGACTTTGACCTAAAATGGCCGACTTCCTGTTGGCTTTGGACCATTGCTCCAAGAGACTTTTTTGTAGCTCCTGATGAGATACATATGTGTACCAAGTTTCATTATTCTAGGATAAAGCATGGTGTCAATAGACCTTTAAATGTCAAAGTTATAGCGTTTCGTTTGTTTCGGCGAGTACGCCAAGTTCACCGCTCCACCACGCCCCCTGAACATATACGAAAAGTCAATTTTTTTGATAACTTTTAAAGGCCCATGCCTTAACTGCATTCTGACCAAGTTTGAAGCCGATAGGTCGAACGCCTGAGAAGGAGTTCGTCAAAGTTCGACATGAGTAAAACTGAAAAATGACCAAAATTTGACCTTTGACCCAAAATGGCCGCCTACCTGTGCATTTTAGAGGGTACCTCCAATGTACTTTTTTTCTTGAATTGGGGAGATCTACATATGTACCGAGTTTCAGATCTGTACGACTTACGGTTTTCCCCAACTCACGTTAGGGGGCGCTGTTGAGCAGTTAGGCCACGCCCACTTGCGATTACACCAGATTCATAAAATTTTCATTGGGGGACAATTTTGGGTGAAGTTTGGTGAGTTTTTGAATATGTTAAAGGCCCCAAACGGCCGCGCGAAGTGACGGAAAAAGAAGAATAATAATAATAATAATAATTAAAGCCGCAAGCGGCGTTGAGGCCCGAAGCAGCTTAGCGCCGCTCGGACCTTATTGAGGCGACCGCGCGAGCTCCAGCTCGTCCGCTCGGTCGCCATTTCGAAGTCTCTCGTGTCTACTCCGCACCAGGGGTGCACACGCACAATAAATCTGGTTCAGATCGGATGATGTCTCACTGAGATATAACAGTTTGAATAATCTAGGGGGCGCTCTGGAGTCACATGTTAAACCACAATATCAATGTGTCCACAAGGTCTCACTGATGATACACAATAAATCTGGTTCAGATCGGATGATGTCTCACTGAGATATAACAGTTTGAATAATCTAGGGGGCGCTATGGAGTTATATGTTAAACCACATTATCAATGTGTCCACAAGGGCTCACTGATTATTCACAATAAATTTGGTTCAGATCGGATGATGTATCACTGAGATATAACTATAGAAATAATGTAGGGGGCGCACTTGAGTCAAATGTTAGCCCACCATATCAATGTGTCCACAAGGGCTCACTGATGATGCACAATAAATCTGGTTCAGATCGGATGATGTATCACTGAGATATAACAGTTTGAATAATCTAGGGGGCGCTCTGGAGTCATATGTTAAACAACAATATCAATGTGTCCACAAGGTCTCACTGATTATGCACAATAAATCTGGTTCAGATCGGATGATGTATCACTGAGATGGGACTATAGAAATAATGTAGGGGACGCATGAAGCGCAAGTTTGAGGCCTGGCCACGCCCCTTTAGCATAAACGAAAACGCAAACTTTTGATAACTTTTACTGTCCAATGTGTTAAGGGCATGTTAACCAAGTTTAAAGGCAATCCTTCAAAATCACTAAGAGGAGTTTGTTTAAATACGCAATTCAAAAACATCGGAAAATGACCTTTGACCCAAAATGGCCGACTTTGTTTTTGTTTTGGACCAGGGTTCCAAGAGACTTTTTTGTAGGTCCTGACAATTTACACATGTATACCACGTTTCATAATTCTGGGATAAAGCATGGCTGGGGGCTGATTTTTAAACTAAATTCTAGGGGGCGCTCTGGAAGAATCAGGCCACGCCCACTACATATTGGACTGCAGTCCTGTCGAGGGATGGATAAATATAGATCTTAGTGAATTTGGTGTAGCTGGGAGCTTATATTAGGAAGTTATTTTAGCTTGATGTTTCATGGAGAATGGCCAGATTTGAGGCTTGGCCACGCCCACATGCTTTGACATAGAAAAATTCTTTTGATAACTTTTGACCTTCAATGCCTCAAGATAGTGCTGACCGAGTTTGACGCCTGGATCTCGAAAGCTCTAGGACGAGTTCGCTCAGATATGACGTAAATGAAATAGACCAAATTGTGACTTTGACCTAAGGCCACGCCCACATGCTTTGACTTAGAAAAATTCTTTTGATAACTTTTGACCTTCAATGCCTCAAGATAGTGCTGACCGAGTTTGACGCCTGGATCTCGAAAGCTCTAGGACGAGTTCGCTCAGATATGACGTAATTGATGTTTCATGGAAAATGGCCAGATTTGAGGCTTGGCCACGCCCACATGCTTTGACATAGAAAAATTCTTTTGATAACTTTTGACCTTCAATGCCTCAAGATAGTGCTGACTGAGTTTGACCCCTGGATCTCGAAAGCTCTAGGACGAGTTCGCTCAGATATGACGTAAATGAAATAGACCAAATTTGACTTTGACCTAAGGCCACGCCCACATGCTTTGACTTAGAAAAATTCTTTTGATAACTTTTGACCTTCAATGCCTCAAGATAGTGCTGACCGAGTTTGACGCCTGGATCTCGAAAGCTCTAGGACGAGTTCGCTCAGATATGACGTAAATGAAATAGACCAAATTGTGACTTTGACCTAAAATGGCCGACTTCCTGTTGGCTTTGGACCATTGCTCCAAGAGACTTTTTTGTAGCTCCTGATGAGATACATATGTGTACCAAGTTTCATTATTCTAGGATAAAGCATGGTGTCAATAGACCTTTAAATGTCAAAGTTATAGCGTTTCGTTTGTTTCGGCGAGTACGCCAAGTTCACCGCTCCACTACGCCCCCTGAACATATACGAAAAGTCAATTTTTTTGATAACTTTTAAAGGCCCATGCCTTAACTGCATTCTGACCAAGTTTGAAGCCGATAGGTCGAACGCCTGAGAAGGAGTTCGTCAAAGTTCGACATGAGTAAAACTGAAAAATGACCAAAATTTGACCTTTGACCCAAAATGGCCGCCTACCTGTGCATTTTAGAGGGTACCCCCAATGTACTTTTTTTCTTGAATTGGGGAGATCTACATATGTTCCGAGTTTCAGATCTCTACGACTTACGGTTTTCCCCAACTCACGTTAGGGGGCGCTGTTGAGCAGTTAGGCCACGCCCACTTGCGATTACACCAGATTCATAAAATTTTCGTTGGGGGACAATTTTGGGTGAAGTTTGGTGAGTTTTTGAATATGTTAAAGGCCCCAAACGGCCGCGCGAAGTGACGGAAGAATAATAATAATAATAATGAAGAAATCGAGCGATTACAATAGGCCTTCAGCAGAGCTTCGCTGCTTCGGGCCTAATAATAATGAAGAAATCGAGCGATTACAATAGGCCTTCAGCAGAGCTTCGCTGCTTCGGGCCTAATGAAGAAATCGAGCGATTACAATAGGCCTTCAGCAGAGCTTCGCTGCTTCGGGCCTAATAATGAAGAAATCGTGCGATTACAATAGGCCTTCAGCAGAGCTTCGCTGCTTCGGGCCTAATTAAAGCCGCAAGCGGCGTTGAGGCCCGAAGCAGCTTAGCGCCGCTCCGGCCTTATTGTGGTGAGCGTGGGAACTCTAGCTAGTCCGCCCAGTCGCGATTAAGGTTGCGCATTTGCCAAATATTCAAAATCACATGCAAACTCCAGAGCTCTAGCATCGCCTGCTGGTCTTGTATTCGCCATGCTGCCACAACCACGCCCACATCCTCCAACAAAACCTTCAAGTGTTTTAAAATACATCAGATCAATGTATTATCTGTCTTCTAGCACAGGATCATCTTGACTATGTCAAGGGCGTGAGAGATAGAGTGGCTTTAAACCACCAGAAAGGTGTGAAATTTATGACCAAAACTACCTTTTGATCCAAAATGGCCGACTTCCTGTTGGTTTTGGACCAGGGTTCCAAGATACTTTTTTGTAGGTCCTGACAATTTACACATGTATACCACGTTTCATAATTCTGGGATAAAGCATGGCTGGGGGCTGATTTTTAAAATAAATTCTAGGGGGCGCTCTGGAAGAATCAGGCCACGCCCACTACATATTGGACTGCAGTCCTGTCGAGGGATGGATAAATATAGATCTTAGTGAATTTGGTGTAGCTGTGAGCTTATATTAGGAAGTTATTTTAGCTTGATGTTTCATGGAGAAAGGCCAGATTTGAGGCTTGGCCACGCCCACATGCTTTGACATAGAAAAATTATTTTGATAACTTTTGACCTTCAATGCCTCAAGATAGTGCTGACCGAGTTTGACGCCTGGATCTCGAAAGCTCTAGGACGAGTTCGCTCAGATATGACGTAATTGATGTTTCATGGAAAATGGCCAGATTTGAGGCTTGGCCACGCCCACATGCTTTGACATAGAAAAATTCTTTTGATAACTTTTGACCTTCAATGCCTCAAGATAGTGCTGACTGAGTTTGACCCCTGGATCTCGAAAGCTCTAGGACGAGTTCGCTCAGATATGACGTAAATGAAATAGACCAAATTTGACTTTGACCTAAGGCCACGCCCACATGCTTTGACTTAGAAAAATTCTTTTGATAACTTTTGACCTTCAATGCCTCAAGATAGTGCTGACCGAGTTTGACGCCTGGATCTCGAAAGCTCTAGGACGAGTTCGCTCAGATATGACGTAAATGAAATAGACCAAATTGTGACTTTGACCTAAAATGGCCGACTTCCTGTTGGCTTTGGACCATTGCTCCAAGAGACTTTTTTGTAGCTCCTGATGAGATACATATGTGTACCAAGTTTCATTATTCTAGGATAAAGCATGGTGTCAATAGACCTTTAAATGTCAAAGTTATAGCGTTTCGTTTGTTTCGGCGAGTACGCCAAGTTCACCGCTCCACTACGCCCCCTGAACATATACGAAAAGTCAATTTTTTTGATAACTTTTAAAGGCCCATGCCTTAACTGCATTCTGACCAAGTTTGAAGCCGATAGGTCGAACGCCTGAGAAGGAGTTCGTCAAAGTTCGACATGAGTAAAACTGAAAAATGACCAAAATTTGACCTTTGACCCAAAATGGCCGCCTACCTGTGCATTTTAGAGGGTACCCCCAATGTACTTTTTTTCTTGAATTGGGGAGATCTACATATGTTCCGAGTTTCAGATCTCTACGACTTACGGTTTTCCCCAACTCACGTTAGGGGGCGCTGTTGAGCAGTTAGGCCACGCCCACTTGCGATTACACCAGATTCATAAAATTTTCGTTGGGGGACAATTTTGGGTGAAGTTTGGTGAGTTTTTGAATATGTTAAAGGCCCCAAACGGCCGCGCGAAGTGACGGAAGAAGAATAATAATAATGAAGAAATCCTGCGATTACAATAGGCCTTCAGCAGAGCTTCGCTGCTTCGGGCCTAATAATGAAGAAATCGAGCGATTACAATAGGCCTTCAGCAGAGCTTCGCTGCTTCGGGCCTAATTAAAGCCGCAAGCGGCGTTGAGGCCCGAAGCAGCTTAGCGCCGCTCCGTCCTTATTGTGGTGAGCATGGGAACTCTAGCTAGTCCGCCCAGTCGCGATCATGGTGCGCATTTGCCAAATATTCAAAATCACATGCAAACTCCAGAGCTCTAGCATCGCCTGCTGGTCTTGTATTCGCCATGCTGCCACAACCACGCCCACATCCTCCAACAAAACCTTCAAGTGTTTTAAAACACATCAGATCAATGTATTATCTGTCTTCTAGCACAGGATCATCTTGACTATGTCAAGGGCGTGAGAGATAGAGTGGCTTTAAACCACCAGAAAGGTGTGAAATTTATGACCAAAACTACCTTTTGATCCAAAATGGCCGACTTCCTGTTGGTTTTGGACCAGGGTTCCAAGAGATTTTTTTGTAGGTCCTGACAATTTACACACGTATACCACGTTTCATAATTCTGGGATAAAGCATGGCTGGGGGCTGATTTTTAAACTAAATTCTAGGGGGCGCTCTGGAAGAATCAGGCCACGCCCACTACATATTGGACTGCAGTCCTGTCGAGGGATGGATAAATATAGATCTTAGTGAATTTGGTGCAGTTGGGAGCTTTTATTAGGAAGTTATTTTAGCTTGATGTTTCATGGAGAATGGCCAGATTTGAGGCTTGGCCACGCCCACATGCTTTGACATAGAAAAATTATTTTGATAACTTTTGACCTTCAATGCCTCAAGGTAGTGCTGACCGAGTTTGACGCCTGGATCTCGAAAGCTCTAGGACGAGTTCGCTCAGATATGACGTCAATGAAATAGACCAAATTGTGACTTTGACCTAAAATGGCCGACTTCCTGTTGGCTTTGGACCATTGCTCCAAGAGACTTTTTTGTAGCTCCTGATGAGCTACACATGTGTACCAAGTTTCATTATTCTGGGATAAAGCATGGCTGGGGGCTGTTTTTTCTAAATATTCTAGAGGGTGCTGTTGAGGAATTAGGCCACGCCCACCAAGTATTACAATGGAATCCTGCAGGGGGGTGAACAAGGATCGATGTCAGTGAGTTTGGTGAAGCTGGGAGCTTATATTAGGAAGTTATTTTAGCTTGATGTTTCATGGAGAATGGCCATATTTGAGGCTTGGCCACGCCCACATGCTTTGACATAGAAAAATTATTTTGATAACTTTTGACCTTCAATGCCTCAAGGTAGTGCTGACCGAGTTTGACGCCTGGATCTCGAAAGCTCTAGGACGAGTTCGCTTAGATATGACGTAAATGAAATAGACCAAATTGTGACTTTGACCTAAGGCCACGCCCACATGCTTTGTCATAGAAAAATTCTTTTGATAACTTTTGACCTTCAATGCCTCAAGATAGTGCTGACCGAGTTTGACGTCTGGATCTCGAAAGCTCTAGGACGAGTTCGCTCAGATATGACGTAATTGATGTTTCATGGAAAATGGCCAGATTTGAGGCTTGGCCACGCCCACATGCTTTGACATAGAAAAATTCTTTTGATAACTTTTGACCTTCAATGCCTCAAGATAGTGCTGACTGAGTTTGACCCCTGGATCTCGAAAGCTCTAGGACGAGTTCGCTCAGATATGACGTAAATGAAATAGACCAAATTTGACTTTGACCTAAGGCCACGCCCACATGCTTTGACTTAGAAAAATTCTTTTGATAACTTTTGACCTTCAATGCCTCAAGATAGTGCTGACCGAGTTTGACGCCTGGATCTCGAAAGCTCTAGGACGAGTTCGCTCAGATATGACGTAAATGAAATAGACCAAATTGTGACTTTGACCTAAAATGGCCGACTTCCTGTTGGCTTTGGACCATTGCTCCAAGAGACTTTTTTGTAGCTCCTGATGAGATACATATGTGTACCAAGTTTCATTATTCTAGGATAAAGCATGGTGTCAATAGACCTTTAAATGTCAAAGTTATAGCGTTTCGTTTGTTTCGGCGAGTACGCCAAGTTCACCGCTCCACTACGCCCCCTGAACATATACGAAAAGTCAATTTTTTTGATAACTTTTAAAGGCCCATGCCTTAACTGCATTCTGACCAAGTTTGAAGCCGATAGGTCGAACGCCTGAGAAGGAGTTCGTCAAAGTTCGACATGAGTAAAACTGAAAAATGACCAAAATTTGACCTTTGACCCAAAATGGCCGCCTACCTGTGCATTTTAGAGGGTACCCCCAATGTACTTTTTTTCTTGAATTGGGGAGATCTACATATGTTCCGAGTTTCAGATCTCTACGACTTACGGTTTTCCCCAACTCACGTTAGGGGGCGCTGTTGAGCAGTTAGGCCACGCCCACTTGCGATTACACCAGATTCATAAAATTTTCGTTGGGGGACAATTTTGGGTGAAGTTTGGTGAGTTTTTGAATATGTTAAAGGCTCCAAACGGCCGCGCGAAGTGACGGAAGAAGAATAATAATAATAATTAAAGCCGCAAGCGGCGTTGAGGCCCGAAGCAGCTTAGCGCCGCTCGGACCTTATTGAGGCGACCGCGCGAGCTCCAGCTCGTCCGCTCGGTCGCCATTTCGAAGTCTCTCGTGTCTACTCCGCACCAGGGGTGCACACGCACAATAAATCTGGTTCAGATCGGATGATGTCTCACTGAGATATAACAGTTTG
>JBBPBX010086167.1:0-14952 GCA_038048925.1 Garcialebias charrua | reverse complement strand
CCCACCAGCTTAGAGATCACCTCATCAGCCTGTTCAGCCACAGGGATGTCTTTCTTTCTCATATAAGTTAACATCATAACCTCCCACTCTTGGACTGAACATGAATCATGATCCCCTTTAAAACTCACAGGTTCTTTCACATCAGGGCGAACAATGACATTTAACATGGTAGACTCGTTAGCTGTAGCTCCAACCACCCCTGGACCCACTGTATTACTCAAACGGGTCTCAATGCAAGCTGCAATACTTTCACCTATTGAAACTCCAATTCGTGAAGCTATGTCACTCAAAAGTCTACCATCAACTTCACACTGTGGAGCATTAACAGTGTCATTAACTCTTTCACCCACATAAACAAAATTTGATTTTGGTGTGGATGCTTCTGGGGTATTCAAATACAAACCCCTACCTCTGGCAACTGCAGGCATAGGAGTAAACATTTCAAACCCCTCCCCCTACCAAAATAATTATTGCTTGCCATAACTCAGCCCTTAATGATCAAAAGCAAAAAAAACAAAAAAAATATAATAATAATTATCAGTTATTATTATTATTAATTATTATTATTATTAATTATTATTAATTTGATCACTTACAAATTAAACACGAGCAAAAGTGCACCTTCAACAAATCAACAAGAAAAACCTGAATGAAAAAGCTGTAAAAACATTAAAACTTATTTTGTCTCAAAGTGCCCCTCCTTCAGAGAGCGCAGCGCAGAGAGAGAGAGAGAGAAAAAGAAAGGAAAAAAAAAGACCTCCTGTATCATAGTGCAGCCACAGCGCTGCACAATCAACACAAAACTGTTAAAATGAATAAAAAAATAGCTCCACACTTTTCACACTGGTCACTCACTGCACTACCAGAGCAGCAAAGAATCCACACGGGCTGCGGCACCGGGTCTGATGAACGGGATGCGCGCGCAGCTCACCAACTGCCGCGGATCCAGGGTGTAGACGCAGCCCACCAACTGCCAAGGCTCCAGAAAGTAGACGCAGCCACTCGCGCTGGAGAAGTTGAAGAACGGGTCACAGGCACCAATGTAACCTCATCAAATGGTGAATTCGTTCAGAATAATTCAGGTCTGCGTTGTGTTATTAAGGACCAGGAGACAGGATGAGGTGAAACGTTGTTTATCTGTACAGAACAGAATATGGACTGATCATAAATCAGGTTCATCACAGCGGGTACAGCACCTCATGCCCATCTCGTATGAACTGGCCAACTGCCGTATTTACAACATTAATATTAAACAGAAATACAAATAAATAAAATAATGTGTACCTGTACAGAACAGAATATGGACTGATCATAAATCAGGTTCATCACAGCGGGTACAGCACCTTATGAGGAAAATCATTTCATGTCAGCATCAAGCTAACATAATATTTTACTGGAGCGTTTAACTCAGTGGACCTACCTCATGCCCATCTCGTATGAACTGGCAATGAGATGTCTGTGTTCACAATATTTATAACCGCCAATCAGCCAGAGGGGGCGCTGTTTCACCCATTACACATGAACCTAAACTTGGAAGTAATGACAAGTGGAATTCTATTCAATATTAACTATGTTACATATATATATATATATATTTAAGATTGACCTCTGATCGTTTTTGCTAAAACAATGTTAAATTAATTAAAATTCCTCTCAAAAATAGTGTAAAATTAGCGCCTTTTTTTTACATGATAAATACTATTTTCCCGTCGCGCGATTATGACGTCAGACACAGACGAAGATGCAAACGCATCCGTCCGATTTAGCCATTTATAACTTTATGTTTCAGAGAAGCCAAAGTTATTTCGAGTAAACAGCAGGTTATAATTTTTTTTCAGTTCTTGGCATAAACCAACACAGACATGTTCCCGTTTTTAGTGTTTTACATGCTTTATATTAGTAGCTGTATTATGATGCGAAGCCACGGAGCTCCCAGGCGGGAGCTGAAACAGCTGCCGTAATCAGTGCGCACAACCCGGCATGAAAAAGAAAAACACACCGCTGGCTGAAGCCCTGAGCTCGATGGAATGTCCGGCGTAAAACTAACTTGACCGCGGTTTAATGTGACGCAGATGTGTTTATATAGCTCTGCTCTGCAAACATTGAACGTTGTTGTCTTGCGGTGTTGAGTGTAAAATATTTCCGTGACACAACGCACATGTTACGATGAAAAGTCGGCTAGCTGCTAGCATGCACTCACCAGTGTTGTCCGATCTTGCGACAGGAACAAGCGTCCAAGCTCCATGTAAACAATCCATCTTGCAACAGGAACAAGCGTCCAGCTCCATGTAAACAATCCATCTTGCGAAAGAAACAAGCGTCCAGCTCCATGTAAACAATCCATGAACAAACGACCCGCTCTTTCCAAACGATGTCAAAACAAACCCAACAGAGTACTCAGTCAGCCCCTCACGCTTGTAGCTGCCTGCAAACTATGAACTGGATTTCCTGAATGTGAGGCGGGTCTTGTTACTCTGGGTTCATGAGACACGCCTCCGTTCAGGAAATCCATTCCATAGTTTGAAGCCAACGTGCATCATGGGTTGGATCGATACGTAAACAAGGCTGGTATCGGTATGTGCCATGAGCATTGGTTCCGCTTCTGCTCGGAGGGCGGGCCAGGGTCCATCTTACACGGGCACGGGCCCGTGAGTAGAACCGCCACAGACTTTGGCTTCTCTGAAGACAAACCGCTAAAATATAACGTTTTAAATGGCTAAATTGGACGGATGCCTTTGCATCTTCGTCCATTGTATCAATGTGCGCAGTTGACGGAGTCTGTGTCTGACGTCATAATCGCGCGACGGGAAAATCCATATTTATCATGTGAAAAATAGGCGCTAATTTTAAACTATTTTTGAGAGGAATTTTAATTAATTTAACATTGTTTTGGCAAAAACGATCAGAGGTCAATCTTAATATATATATATGTTGTGCCATTTTATGGAAAGTCAAAAGATGATGTCAGTGGAGCTTTAAGTCACACTATGTTCAACAACTGTTTAATAATAATCTTTATTAACATTTCAGAAACAAAACGTCTCTACCTACCTCCACCCAAAAACAAGCAAAACAAAAATATTTTCGCCCCTCATAAAAACATTTAGAGATACAAGATACAAGATACAAGAGCTTTTATTAACATTGCACCAGGTACAACGTGATTATGTATACACAGTCATCCAGAAGAGAGGTAGAGAATGTAAAGCTGCTGCTTATTCAAAACACATGACATGTTCTTCAGCGCGGCCTCTCTCATCCGTCTCGGGATGAAGGTCAAAGGTGTGAAAAAAAGGTAAGTAAACATGGGGGGTTACAGCATTGGTATTAAAAAAATGTATCACATTTTGTCTGCAAGACACCGCATGACACAGTAAAAACCATACCATAAGCACATAAGGACAGTTACATGTTGCATGTTGAGACTGAGGCAGGGAGGATCTGTCCATGATACATTCCGGATGCCTCCGATAACGCTCATAGAAAAGTTCTCCGGGGGGGGGTAGCAGACAAGACAAACAGCAGCTATTTTTTCCACAGTAAGCACATCTCAGGAGAAATTAGATATCCAGCCTTTCCCAAGGCTGTTTCCAAGGGAGTCAGATAAGAATTAACAAATATTTTCACATCAGGCACACATTGTAATTTCTGTGGCCTTCAGTCTGTAAGGGCGATTCTGTTCCAATCCAATTCGGGACTTTTTCCACTGATCCAAGCTCTGACCTCAGATGTTGACCACAGCTGACCAGAGTCCCAATCCGAGGGTGATCTGTTCACCCTCTGGATAAGCTCGCAAACAGCTGATTTCTGATGTTGACCACAGCGTCCAGAGTCCAAATCCGTGGGAGAGCTGTTTCACCCTCTGGATAAGCTCACAAACAGCTGATTTCTCGAGGTCACGGCACAGACCAGACGTCGGGTGCTCCAGGCATTAAGACCTGCTGAAGTCTCCCTCATTTTGCGATAGACCAGTGCTCCACAAACGCCAAAAAAAGCAAAGCGCTGCCATCATAATCCAATATAATCCAAGATTCTTCACCTCCACAGAGCACTCCCAGGAATCCACGGAATCCATGGCGGAATCCATGGCGTATCCTCCGTCACTCTGTGAGGGTGGGAAGGCTCCCCTTGTGCCGTTCCTTCTGTAGAGATCTTGTTTGTAGAATCGAATGCCCAAACCTCCAATCCATCTTAATTTGCGTTCGAGGTGCTTAGCTGAGGAGCTGCCAGCAGCAGGGGGGGGAAGGACAGGAGAGGGAAGGGTTGCGACTGCCTCCGTCGAGAGCAAGGTTGAATAAAAACTTTTATATCGAATGCTTTAGTAGCAGGGGAAGCATCCAATAACTTTACAACTTTTCTTAAGTTTTTTTCTGTAAAATTACAATTTTAGGGTATAGCGTAGCAAAAACAAAGTAATTAAAGTGCTGTAGATGATCCTTATTGGGTGTTTCCTTCGAAGCATCTTCAGAATAATATGATAATCATGCAAAAGTGCTGAATACAAAAACTGAAAACTGTTTTAATTAACAAGTTTATAAACAACCCCAGGATATAACAGTGTTTGGTACAACTTTACAATAAGGCTCCCCTTATACTGTACATGGCTAATAGTTTATAGATACATTGTTAATTCCACTATAAACACTTTATAAATCATTAATAAGTGTTTATTATGCATATTTGAAGGGCGCGAAAGGGACAAAACTGACCAGTTTCTTACTAAATAGTCAAAAATTTTCACATAGTTCATCTAGTTTTTACATTAAACATTTCAGAGTAATTTTATATCTTGTAAGCACAGTAATTTTAAATATATATCTTTTACCATATTGTACTTTTTCACTGCATTATCAGAACGTACTCTGAAATGTTTAATATAAAAACTCTAGCTGAACTATATACGTGAACAAATTTGACAATTTGGCAAGAAATTGGTCAGTTTTGTCTCTTTCTCACCCTTAATGCATAATAAACTCTTATTAAAGATTTCTAAAGTGTTTATAGAGGAATTAATAATGTATGTATAACTTATTTATTAGCCATGTCTAAGGCGAGCCTTATTGTAAAGTGGTGCCCAGTATTTTAATGTGACATATTTGATCCTCTAAACAAAAATGAATTCAAAACTCAAATGATGTCCAAATAAAGCACTTCATAAATGGTCATTCAAAGTAAACACAGAATGAAAATGTTTAGATTAACAAAGCTCATCAAGGTCAACTGTTATATAGTTAAAAGCCACAACTAATTATTTTTAGAAAACATGGTAGGGAACATGAAATTGCATCTGGTAGAGGCTTATTTTTTCTTACAATTAATTAAACGTCCAGAGGACTAAACTCAACAATTTTGTTTTTTCTTACCTTGTGTAAAACGTAAAAATGTCTCCTATAATTACATTTTCTAATGAAAATTCTTGATTTTCTGAAAAAGATTCATGCAAAACTTTTTTTTTTAATTTTCATGCAATGTTCATGACATAGCAGCTGTTGTTGCTGAGTATGTTGTCCAGCTCAAACCGCAACTCAGGGAACGACATGTATGTCCGAGACTCCAAGACTGGACCACATGTGTGTGCAACGGGACGGCGTGCCATTCCATCCAGAGATGTAAAAACAACTTCTATTCTATCGACACAAAGCACATCTGAGCCCGTTGTAAACCTCAGAAATTTCCTGAGGCCTGTCTGATCCAGTCCCCTGATGTACTGCTGTAAGTAACGCAGGCTTTGGCTCTCTGCTTTAGTAGCAGGGGAAGCATCCAATAACTTTACAACTTTTCTTGTTGTTGCTTTTCCATTTTCATAGACTTCTTGTACATTTGTTTGGTTTAAAAAAGCATGTCTAAATGCTTTTCTTGCAACCTCTGACATTTTATCTAAAGCATATTTGGGTTGCTGAATAATCAGTTTATGGGCAACACTTAAAAGCATGGGCTTCAAGTTTTCTTTGGATGGAATCGATTTGGCACCCAAACGATCTAATAAATCAAGCAGTTCCTCATGTTCTTCAGGAAGAAGATCCTCCAGTAAAGCTTTGTTCACAAGATCCCTCTCTTCTGGACTGATGTACAAGAGCAGTGATTCAAACAGTAAGTCAGGTGACACTGAATGCTCTCATCATCATCATCATCAACTTTATTTGTAAAGCACATTTCAAAAACCGTAAGGTTAACCAAAGTGCTGTACAACAACATGAAAGACAAGTCAATTAAAGCGATAAAAAACATACAAAAAATACATGTACTGTACCAGTCTTTCTGCAAGTGTATTAAAATGCCATAAAAATAAGATAATAATAATAATAATGAATTCAATTTATAACGCGCTTTTCATTAGTGAAAATCTCAAAGCGCTACACACATTGAATGCTACACACATTCATACACCGGTAGCAGCAGACTACCATGCAAGGTGCTTTCCAGTCCTACCGGTGTAGTAGTAAGATCATAAAAGCCAAAGAGTGAAAGTGTGTTTTTAAAAGGGATTTAAAAACAGGAAGAGAGGAGGCCTGTCTGACACGCAAGGGTAAAGTTGTTCCACATCCTGGGAGCAGCGACAGAAAACGCTCTGTCACCTCTGAGCTTCTGCCTAGTTTTGGGGACTGTCAGCAGCAACTGATCAGCTGATCTTAGAGATCTGGGAGGGCAGTAAGGCTGAAGCAGCTCAGACAAATATGGTGGCAAGGTTGTTCAGGCATTTAAAAACAAACAGCAAAAGTTTAAAATGAATTCTGTAGTGCACAGGGAGCCAGTGAAGGGACGCCAGGATGGGAGTGATATGCTCACGCCTACGGGTCTGAGTTAAGAGGCGAGCAGCAGAGTTCTGCACGAGCTGCAGACGGGCGAGAGAGGTCTGGCTGATGCCTACATACAGTGCATTACAGTAATCAAGACGAGATGTTATAAAAGCGTGGATTAATTTTTCCAAGTCAGGTCTTGATAAGATTGGTTTCACTTTTGCAATTTGTCGAAGCTGATAAAAACTTTTCTGAACAACACTGCTGATCTGTTTATCAAATTTAAAATCAGACTCAAACTTCACCCCCAGATTGGTGACACAGTCCGTGAGATAAAAAGACAGTGAGCCAAGGTCTATGCTGGAAGAAGGACAGCAACTCGGTCTAAACATCATGACTTCAGTCTTGTTCTCGTTTAGACTGAGGAAGTTTAGAGAAAACCATGCCTTAACATCATTAAGGCAGGGTGTGAGTTGCTGGAGAGTATTGTTTTGTGCCAGGGGAAGATAGATCTCCAAACACTAGGGCCACTGTGAAAGCTAGTGCAAGACGATTTGGGAAATAGCGGTGGTCCTGAAAGCCCTTAACAAGAATTCATCCAACTGATTTCCATTCCTCTTCCTGCCACTTAGGGGCAAGTAAAGGAACTCTCATGTCTTGTCCTTCTGCTGCACAGTCCAGAAACTCTGTCCAAAATGCAGAGTAAACATCTCTGGAAACACCATCTGCATCTGCCCCAATTTCATCAATAAAACTAAATTTCAAAGAGCAGCTGAGCAAAGTAGGATCTTTGAAGTATGTAATCATTTCATTGATAATGTTTGTCCTATGAAGTTTAATGTTGACCTTGACAGTAGCATGTTCTGCCAGCTCAGAGTTAATGTATGATTCACTGTGCCATGAGCTTGCACTGAGAGTAGAGGGCACAGATGTGGCTGCAGACTGTTCAGTGGATATAGACTGGAAAGAGCTGTTTGACAGATTGATTGTTGAGACTCAATTGTTGAGGCACTTAAGGTTGAAGCAACACTAAGAGTCACAGAGTCATCTTGAATGGTTGACAAGAGTGGCGCAGTAGATTCAAAGGGCTCTTCAGGACTGGATGAGGGCACAGAATTGTCTGTAAGGCAATGATCAAAGAGACTTAACATGTTCACACCAGTTGGCTGTGCATCTAAAATCACAGAGTTATCTTCATCACTTGACAAAATGGCCACAGTGTCATCTTGCCATGCCACAGGTTCACCAATGTGGGGCCCTATGGAGACTTCTGAAGATGAATTTGAAAGATTAAGTTCATCTTCTTCTGCTTCCTTGTGTTCAGTGTCTCTGCTTGCTATTTCAATGTTTTCTGTTATGTTTGGTTCATTCACTTTTCTGGTGCAGAGATAAAATCTTAATATTCCCATTTTGATCAATGAATACAGTTCACCTATTGTCACATCTTCGTCTAATACTGCATCTTCTTGATAATCCAAAATATCAAAAGTGAAGTCCTCCAATTTCCCTTTTTTAGATTTTCCATTTGGAAAGAACAGTTCCTTTGCAATACGCATAATGTCAGCTTTTTTTGATTCCTTTGACAAATCAACTTTCCTTGTTCCACCACCACTTTTCTTGCGTTGCTGTTTTCCCTCATGTATCCATCCCACTTCAACTTTTCTCATCTTTCTTGTGGCCAGCTTGTTATTCCTCAAATATGCTTTTGGAAATGTTTGAGCTGCATCAGGTTCTTCATGGTCAGAATATTGTTGATCTTTTCCAATTCCCATCTGGCTTCTGAGTTTTTGTAGCAAAGTCTGGCGCTGTGCAGCTCTTTCACATTTTCTTTGATGTTCTGAGCAAAATCTTCGGGTGGCAATTCTGTCGCCATAAAGGGGAATGTAGCTGGCCAAGCTGTTGTCATCCATGTTTTCAACCGCATCAATGTCAATCTACAAATACAACAAATATTGATTAAAATAATACAAGTGAATGCATTAGGCTTGTACTTTTAATACTTTATAACTGAATTTTAGATTTGCATTTAACATATAAATAAATAAATAAAGTATATACATATATAAAACATATATATTAACACACACACACGAGCACACACATGTGCTCGTGTGTGTGTACAGTATATACAGTATACATGTACAGTATACACGTTTCAAGGCTCGGATATAGTCGCACTTTGGTCCGCAAGCTGGAGCGCGCGTGCTGCGCGCGCACTGTGCCGAGCGGCTTCCTGCGTTTATAGTGTAGCACGACAGCGCATGACAAAGTGCTGTTCTTTTACTGACCAGCAGGTGGCAGTACCCTCTAAAACCTGTGCATATGTTGCAAGAATAATAATAATAATGTCTATTCCTGTCATCTGCGTATGTTCCCATACACAGACGAAATTCGTCTCTGCATTTAACCCAACCACCTACCAGGTGGTGCAGTGAGCAGCCCGAAAGCGCTCGGGGAGCTGGAGAAATAGGTGTGCACTCATAGACACCCCAAGCTGGGTAGTGGCCGGGGCGCGAACCCGCGACCTTCGGATCCGTAGTCAAAAGCCCTGCCACTAGACCATCTTGGCTCCTGGGCGTAGAAGAAGAACTGTTTGAAATCCATCCATCCATCCATCCATTTTCTTCCGCTTATCCGGGGTCGGGTCGCGGGGGTAGCAGCCTAAGTAGGGAGGCCCAGACTTCCCTCTCCCCAGCCACTTGGAGCAGCTCCTCTGGGGGAATCCCAAGGCGTTCCCAGGCCAGCCGAGAAACATAGTCCCTCCAGCGTATCCTGGGTCTTCCTCTGGGTCTCCTCCCGGTGGGACATGCCCGGAACACCTCACCAGGGAGGCGTCCAGGAGGCATCCTAACCAGATGCCCGAGCCACCTCAACTGGCTCCTCTCGATGTGGAGAAGCAGCGGCTCTACTCCGAGTCCCTCCCGGATGACTGAGCTTCTCACCCTATCTCTAAGGGAGAGTCCAGCCACCCTGCGGAGAAAACTCATTTCAGCCGCTTGTATCCGAGATCTTGTTCTTTCGGTCATAACCCAAAGCTCATGACCATAGATGAGGGTGGGAACGTAGATCGATCGGTAAATTGAGAGCTTTGCCTTTTGACTCAGCTCTCTCTTCACCACGACAGACCGGTACAGCGCCCGCTTCACTGCGGACGCTGCACCTATCCGCCTATCGATCTCACGCTCCAGTTTTCCCTCATTCGTGAACAAGATCCCGAGATACTTAAACTCCTCCACTTGGGGCAGGACCTCCTCCCCGACCCGGAGAGGGCACGCTACCCTTTTCCGGCTCAAGACCATGGCCTCGGATTTGGAGGAACTGATCCTCATCCCGGCCGCATCGCATTCAGCTGCAAACCGCTCCAGTGAAAGCTGTAGATCACGAGCTGATGAAGCCAATAGGACCACATCATCTGCAAAAAACAGAGAAGCGATTCTAAGGCCACCAAAACGGATCCTCTCAACACCTTGGCTGCGCCTAGAAATTCTGTCCATAAAAGTTATAAACAGAATCGGTGACAAAGGGCACTGTTTGAAATCACACAACAAAAACAAATGGCTTTCCGCTCGCTCGGGGAATTTAATACATTTGAATCACATAAAAAACATTCCTCCATGCGTCGCGACGCCGTTTCCACGACCACAGCGGCGCAGACAGCTGCAGGCTCTGGCGTGAAGGCTGTCGGTGAGGTCCCTACCCGACCTGTCAATCAATTCGGCGCGCGTGCTAGGCTTGCGGAGCTTCAAAATCTGGGAGGTGCACGACCACGTGCGAAACCAACGCGCTGGCCAAAGCGCGGGGCGGGGACTTCGCGATTGCGTCACTTTGGCCGCGCGCTCTCTCGCTCCCTATGCGACGCATCAACCATATCCCAGGCTTTACAAGTAGAAATGTGAAAACCTGTGTGTCTTCAATGATGTTCGCCACAAGATGGCGCTCATCCAGCATGTAACGTTAATTCTGTTTAATTAAAACGGCATACGTTTTATTTCTATGTAAAATGGATTAAAACCAGTGATTACCTGGGTTTGTGATGTTACAGTGAAGCTAACATTAAAGTATTTATTAATTTACTCCAACAGATATCTGAGAACTGGTGGCTATTGTTTACAGCAGCCAGCAGTTACTAAATAAGTGACGTTATTATAGACAGTCACTGTCTATAATAACGTCACTTATTTCTGAGTATGGCCAAAATATATAGATGATGTTATGAAAACAAAAAAGAACAAATCAGGTTTCTGTGTTTGTGTTCACTGCTCAGACCTGGTCCAGCTCACTGATAAATGGTAGCATCGTAGCATGTTAGGCTGATTGGTGACTCTAAATTGACCCTAGGTGTGAGTGAGAGAGTGGATGGTTGTTTGGTGTGAGTGAGACGGGTCCCTCTTGTAAATGAGTCCCCGTGACTCAACGAGACTAGCCTGTATAAATAAAGGTTGAATGAATGAATGAATTTAGCATTAGCAGCTAGTTGAATGATGTCTCTGCATTCTGACGTTTTTAATTCAAAAACACAATTCATTGACTTACTTTGTCATGTTTCAGTCTAGAAAGTTGTTCCTCTGGCGGATTTCTTCTTTGTAAAAATGCATAAAGTGGCACAGTCATTCTCCGTCTCTTCCTTCCAGGGAGGAAGTCACATGTCCATTGTAGGAGGCGGTGAAGAGACGACACAGGAGACGGGATGTAGATCTTCACTTTTAATCAACTCCTACTAAAAACTGGCGGGAAGCACCCAACACCGCCTTATATATCCAATACCACATCCGGTCCTCTGGACCTTTCACAATAAAACAACCTGTAATGCCTTCGGTCCACTGGGTGTGAGTAGAGCCCCCTAGTGGTCCACCACACACGCCCCCCCAGAACACCCAGTAAGGTCCAACACTAGTCCCGCATTTTAGGTTTGATCAAACGACCAGAACGGCTGAACCTGGGCCCTGCAGAACCAGTCTGATGAAGCGGAGGGCTACGAGGAGGGTCTGCAGAAGATTCGGGCTCCAATGGACGTTGAGAGTCTCTGGAAGAAGGACCGCAGTCCGTTAGCAATGTGGATGGAGGTCTGCCCCTGCGAGGAGCCTGGGCCGTAACAACCTGATCATCTGACATAACATGAGCTGGTTTAAGCCTATCGATACAGACAGTCTCAGTACGACCCCCTAAATCTAAAAGGAAATGTTTCGGACCTGGTTGAAGAACCCGAAACGGTCCATCATACAAAGGCTGTAGTGGTGTCCTGTGTGCATTGTGTTTGACAAAAACAAATTTAGAGGACTCCAGACTCTTAGGGACAAACGACTGCGGTAAACAATGGTGTACCGGGCCGGGGACACGAAAAGGGGCCTCCTGAGGTGAAAAATGTAGCAACGGTGGGGCGAACTGTGGTGAGGGTACCTCAGGTAAAAACTCACCGGGGACGCGCACAGGTTGACCGAAAACCAGTTCAGCCGGGGAAGAGCTCAGGTCCTCTTTGGTTGCGGTACGTAACCCCAACAAAACCCAGGGAAGACGGTCAATCCAGTTGTCACCGGTCAATGCAGCGCGAAGTGCGGCTTTCAATGACCTGTGAAACCGTTCACACAAACCATTAGCTTGGGGGTTGTAAGCGGTGGTCCTGTGAACGTTAGTCCCCAGACCCTTGGCCATGGTAGACCAAAGTTCAGAAACAAACTGCGGGCCCCTGTCCGATGTAATGTCTGAAGGGGGGCCAAAACGCGCCACCCAGGTAGACAAAAATGCCCGGGCCACCACTGCAGATGTCGTGGATGTCAGAGGAACCACCTCAGGCCACCTGGTGGTCCGGTCTATCATAGTCAGCAGATGAGTAAAACCTTGTGACGGAGGCAGAGGGCCTACCAGGTCTACGTGCACATGATCAAACCGCCGACCTGGGATGGAGAAGGGTTCCAAAGGTGCTTTGGTGTGTCTGTTAACCTTAGCACGCTGGCATGGGACACACGCTGCTGCCCACTCCTTAACCGCTTTACGCAGACCGGGCCAAACAAACTTTGCACTGACCAGTTTCACCGAGGCTCTAACACCTGGGTGAGAAAGGGAATGTAAGGAGTCAAAAACGCGGCGTCGCCATGAAACTGGAACCAGGGGGCGGGGCCTGCCAGTAGAAACATCACAGAGCAGGAGAGGACCTCCGTCATTCACCTGCCGTTCCTCCAACTCGAGGCCTGTGGGCCCGGACTGGAGCTCGAGTATTTCTGCGTCGCTACGTTGGTCCGCAGCCATAGCAGAAAAATCGATGCCAACGTACACGGGAGAGATCAGCACCCGGGAGAGACAGTCGGCCACCACGTTGGATTTTCCAGCCACATGCTGAATGTCTGTAGTAAATTCAGACACCGCTGCGAGGTGGCGTTGCTGGCGAGCAGACCAGGGGTCAGAAATTTTTGACATCGCAAACACCAAGGGTTTGTGGTCAACATATGCAGTGAACCGGCGGCCCTCCAGGAAAAACCTGAAATGGCGTGTGGCCAGGTAAAGCGCCAGCAACTCTCTGTCAAAAACACTGTATTTAAGCTCGTTGTCCCGTAGCGTACGGCTGAAAAATGCAAGCGGCTGCCAAACCCCGGAAACCTGCTGTTCTAACACAGCCCCCACCGCAACATCAGATGCGTCGGTTGTTAAAGCTATTTGCGCCGCTGGGGATGGATGGGCCAAAAGGGCAGCAGTGGCCAGTGCAGCTTTAGCATCACCAAATGCCTGTAGGCGTTCTGGTGTCCAGTCAACACTGTCGTTGGGCTTTTTCTTTTTCAGCGCTCCATAGAGCGGACGCAGCAGCTGTGCTGCCCTGGGGAGGAAACGGTTATAGAAGTTAACCATTCCCAAAAATTCTTGTAGCGCTTTAACAGACTGGGGCTGTGGGAAATCTGACACCGCCTGCACTTTGTTTGGTAATGGGACTGCACCACTTGCAGAAATGCGGTGGCCCAAAAAGTCAATGACTGGCAGCCCAAACTGGCATTTCGCTGTATTTACAATCAGGCCATGTGCTGCCAGGCGCTGAAAAACCTCACGGAGGTGGGACATGTGCTGCTCAGCCGAGCTGCTAGCCACCAGGACGTCATCCAGGTACACAAATACGAAGGACAGACCCCTTAGGACTGAATCCATCAACCGCTGAAATGTTTGTGCTGCACCTTTAAGACCAAAAGGCATGCGCAAAAACTCAAACAGGCCGAAAGGCGTGATAACAGCGGTCTTAGGGACATCCTCCACATGCACAGGAACCTGGTGGTACCCCCGTACTAAATCTACTTTAGAAAAAATGGAGGTCCCAGCCAGGTGCACTGAAAAATCCTGGATGTGGGGGATGGGATAACGATCGTTCTCTGTGATGTTATTAAGGCGGCGGAAATCCCCACATGGACGCCATTTGCCGTCTGCCTTGGGCACCATGTGCAGGGGGGAGGCCCACGGACTGTTTGAGCGCTGCACGATGCCTAAACGCTCCATGTTAGCAAACTCTTCCTGTGCTATTGCTAGCTTAGTAGCATCGAGGCGGCGTGCACGTGCGAACACCGGGGGGCCCGTTGTGGGAATATAATGTTCGACCCCATGTTTTGTGTTTGCAAAATCAGGAACAGTCAGCGAGGGGAATTCAGACAATAAACGCTGAAACACATTACCCGAAGCTAAAAAGTTAGCATGCATTAAAGGCCCAGCTCCTCGCGTCTCACAAGGCAGTGACGAAAAAGACACAGCGTCGATCAAACGCCTGTTAGCTACATCAACAAGGAGCCCGTGAGCACAAAGAAAATCAGCCCCTAAAATAGGGACTGAGCTAGCAGCTACCACAAAGTTCCACTGGAAGTCCCGTTCATGGAAACACACAGTCACCAACCTTTCGCCAAACGTCTTGATGGGATAGCCGTTAGCCGCGGTTAGCTGCGGCCCGCAGCCTTCTGCCAACCTGTCGGAGCCAGTCGGGGGAACGAGGCTCTTCTGCGAGCCAGAGTCCACCAGGAACCGCCTCCCCGACCTCGAGTCTTCAATGAAAAGCAGCCTTTCCTTGTCGCCAACGGCCGCGACTGCTAGCGGCCGCTGGCGTTCTCGTTTCCCTGCGGCTTGAAGCTGCACGGTGGGATGCATCGTCGTGCTTTGGCGCCAAAACGCTGGATGGTAGAAACAAAGGGCGGCTCCTGTCCGCCTGCGGGTAGCGACGCCTGCTACGACCGATGGCTCGTCCGGCGCTGAGGGC